>CM056378.1:37469204-37614064 GCA_029718625.1 Synaphobranchus kaupii | reverse complement strand
AGGTCGTAAGTCCTTCGCAGTAAAACAGGCTATAGATGTCATGGTTATTGCTGCCTCTGCGATTCCTCTGTTTGAATTCTCGTTTAGGCGTCATCTCGACGTTCTATCAGATTTTTTTTTCAGCCTCCGTTCCGGTTTTTGCTTTTCGCCCGACAATTATTTCCCACACCTGTGCGGTGTTTCCGCCGGCTATAAATGCTCAGGACTTCCACATTTCCGCACTTCAATATTGCCAGTTGTTATGTTGACAACGAAGTCGGTAAAGGTTTAGGATTGTCGGTCTCTGGTTTGTCTTAATAGAGAACGCAGCAAGTCCGTTTAAGAGAGTATCAAAGATAGGGTTAGATAGGTAGGAGAAGAACGAACCTATCTTATTCTCCTTCTTTGTTTTGGCTGCCGTGTATCGTTTTGTTTTAAACTCGTTTTCTCTACTGAGTTTTAAAGATACAGGTTCGCATATTTCTTTCTTTCCTTTTCCCGTTTTCTTCGGGTCTTTATTTTTTTTTCCTGTTCTAGTTACCTCTTGTCTAGGCCTACTAGGTAGTGCGTGAGGTTTCTTTTTGTTTGGCTTATTATCTCGCTGTTTATTCGAGATTCGCCTCCTTTTGAGGTTGGTTATTATTTTGGCTTGAGTCAGGGAGGTTTTGTTCCCGATCTTTTGTTTTACTCCTTTCCCTGCGGTTAGTTTTCCGTTTCTGTGGCGAGTTTGTGTTTAACTCGCTTTCTGATTCCCTGTTAGTCGCATTTGGTTCTCCGAAATAAAAGAGAAAAACTCCAAACATTACAATAGATGCCGTGATTACCTTAGACCTTGCCGAGTTGTGGCTAAGTTGTGGCTGGAAAAAGTGTTTAATATCCGTGTCTTTGTCTTGCGTGTTCTTGCTTGTGCTAGCTGTACTAGCATCCATAGATTCCTCGTCGCCCGCATAGGTTTCACCGTGCCGTCTCACCAGGTGAGTGCTGAGATTTGACGTGCTACCGCTGTACTTAATCGCTGTTCTACACACCTTACAAATGGCCAGACTTTTGTCTAATTTTCCTTCCTTCTTATAAAATCCAAATGTCTTCCAAACTTTAGATTTTAAATTTGGTGGTGCACTGTAAACCCTGTCGAAGTTGTCGGACATTTTGTTCTTGTTTTTCCCATGGTTTTTCCTTGCAAACCAATAGCATCCAGCGCTACTCTCGTAAAAGGTAAAAGGTCAACGCGAGACGCTGTGCAGATTTACTATTAGCCAATGAGAGGCGGTCATTATTATTTTGAAAGTAACATTATTTGTAGATCAGTGAGTCTTCCGCAGCAGCTTTAGTTTATACTAAAGTAGAATTAGCAGCAAAGCGTCAGTCAACCGATTCGTAACTTTAGAATCGGGCAAACGACCGATTCATGGTACATTTTGATCGATCCATGTATCGATGTAGTCGCATCTTTAACGTTAAAATCGGTCTCCGATCCATATCGGTGAATCGTTACACCCCTATTGTCAACCATCAGCCAATTAAAGCCTTCAGAACAAGGTGGACTCTTTAGCCAAGCAATGACTGCAATGAATCACTGGTGCTGAAAGGTACAAGAAAACCAGCAAACAGCGGCCCTCCACGACTGGATTCTGACACCTATGCTTTCAATGAAATTCAGTTACTAATTTTTCAAGCCATAGAGATTCACTGTCTCCTTCCATCCTGTTTTAATCATCATTTTTCCCCATGAGTAAAATATGACAAACAGAGCTGGTTGAAGTTTGTGTGTGTCTCCATGTGTGTGTGTGTGTGTGTGTGTGTCTCCATGTGTGTGTGTGTGTGTGTGTGTGTGTGTGTTTTCAAGTTGATTTTACTGGCAATATCCATTGCACCGCCCACAGTTTTGTAATTATTCACCTGACATGTTGGAAATGAATGTTTACCTACGTATTCCCAGACTCCTTTCACACATGAGTGGAGAGGAAGAAACTGGTGAGGGGCTGATTTTGCACAGGAACAGATCTATAAATTCTCTTAACCTCTTCCTACCGAGGGCAAAATAGGCCAAATTTTGCCTGTTTTCACTAGTGACAAACAAAGGTGGTTATCTCAAAAACTATAAATGGTACAAATATGGTTCATGGCTTTTATTAAAGCAGACACCTGCAGTATTACGACTAAGCAGTGAGAACTCATAGAAATCCAGTTTTTGATACTTAACTACAACAATTTATGTACAGAAAATATAAAAAAACTAAAAAACGGGTACCTACATTCAAGTTTAAGAATTTTTACCTGGGGAGCTACAAATGCAATCAAGGAAATGACTCCTCTATCTGATTCATCAATATGCTGCCTACCTCTGGTAACAATCTGGTGTCAATATCTCAAACCATTCAAATTTTACAGGGTTTTTTTTCAGGTGAACCTTTTTCGTTATCCAAATGGTGCCAAATGTGCCAAAAATGGCAATGTTCCAGAAAGGTCTCAATATGATTTATTTTTTAGGTTTTTACAATAAAATGAGATAATTTGTCAATATTGGCAATAAAAGTTCATTTTTAGACGTGTTCTTGGTGTTCTGCATATTACACAACTAACTACCCAAGGTTACAAAAAGCTGTCAAAACCCATGTAGCAGCACAGTGAATCTTGTGTATTTCACCAGAGCCCCATTAGCCAGAAATGAGTCCAGGAATGTGCAAACAGGTTTTCAAATGAATAATGGGAATAGTATGAAACTTCCCTACACATTAATGCTTGCCAGTCCTCCTATGACAGGGACGTTGGGGTTGGGTTTTAGGAGGCAAAACTTTATACATGACAAACATATATCAACTATATACAAGTGCACTAAGGTGTACTACTAAAAGTGCAGTGGATAAAAAATCAAAAGTCCACCAGTTTCCTAGATAAAAAATAAAAACACCCCTGCTGTAACAAATAAAAAGATCCTTGCCTCTAATTGCTGAAGTTACCGTATTTACACAAAGAAAGTACAAAATGGCAGGGTCCAAAAAGCTAAAAAAAATGAACTAAAAACAAAAAAAGGTAAAGGATCAAAACATGGGGGTGGAGGTTGAGGAGAGATTATTTAACCATTCATACAGAAGCCATTTATACTACACATTCCCTCAGGAGAGCAATCTGCATCATTACAAATCCCACTAACCCTGTCCATGGAATTGTCCACCATGTTGATATACCCATTAGTCCCCCTTATACAACAACAATCAACAATAATAATAATCAACAAGTACTCCCTCATGTTATCATGTTCTCTCCCTCATACCATGCATAAATTACCATTTTGTTTACCTGCACAGCCTTCTGTACTGCATACAGAACAATTTACTCAGGTGGAACAATGACTTTACTAAACACTTCCAGAAGCCATTTCACACTCAAAAAAATCGTTTTAGTAGCTCATCTCAGACACAAATAGATAGCTAGCTGCTTGTTACCTGTAATTTTGCTTGCATTACATTACATTACATTTATTTAGCAGACGCTTTTATCCAAAGCGACGTACAGTAAGTGCGCACAGAGACATCAAGATCACTACAGAACAGACAAGGCAAAGCACATCCTTCGCATAATGTAGCAGCTATCCCTAGCAATGAACGTCGACTGTAGTTCACAGTAAGCTGTGGGCAAATCAGCAACACCACACTTCCATTCCTAATACTCGTATAAACTATAATAAACAGACAGGAAAACACAGGGATGCTTGCTAGCTTGCCACTGTAAAGGCAATACTATCTATATTAATTTAGCTGAGAGGGACCGATTTTATGCATAAGTATATAAGGTTAGTTAGATTCACAGAAGAAACACAGGGATTCACGCATTGCAGCTAAATTTCCTTCGATGCTTACACCAAACATCTGTGTTGTTGGCAACGCCACGTAACACGTGCGAGTTTGTCAACACAGACAATACACCCTAAGTTTACTTCATAAATTATTTATCATACCGTTGGAATGTGCAATTTGTAATATTAATTGTATGAAAAACAATAAAATACAGTTGACAATGTAATTACGAACCCGCATGGCATTGCGTGAATTCACACTGGTATATCGAAAAATCGGTAATACCACCAGCCCTAACGACGTTACCTGCCATGGCGAAATTCAATGCGTTTATAGCATAACACTGTTAGTATGATAAAACAACTTACATGTCAGCAACATCATCTCGGTCATCAGTGGATTCAGCGTCACTGAGACAGGATGAGTCTCCCTCGGCAAAAACATCTTCTGGCTTATCCAGTTCGTCTAGCACTTGGTGCACGGATAAACGCCTCAAAAATCTCGACATAACTACACAAAAACTGTATCAAAAATACTCTAAAGTAAAAAATGTAACTGCGGGCCCTTACCTAATTAATTGTGCTTTGCTAAACGGAATGTAGCGAGCTACGCTACAAGGTAAAAACACTGCGCCATTTTGGTTCGATAATTACGCGTGGGTCGCCACTTCCTCATACGCACGGCTCGATTTCCTTTTTTTACGACTGCTTTGTGTTGATTGAGGGCTCCTGTGAAAGATAAGAGTCTTGGCTTTTCGCTGGAATATTTGACAGACAGTTTTAAAACCCAATGGAAAGCAAATAATACTCAGAGTGGAGGCGGGTGGAAGACGGTTTTTCCCACTTCAGATAGGCCTATTGTGCTATCAGTCAAAGAAATACACCCAATTGACGACGGTTTTGCATAAATCTCTGCAAGCATGTTCAAAACTACTCTGGCTAACATATACTAAGCCATGGGATTGGTACTCCAGAAACTGGCTGAGTTTCACAACGCCAAAGTGAACACAGCCGAACGAGTCGTAATCAAGTGCAAAAAAGCACAAGTCGGTTTAAAATTGGAAAAAAATAATGTACAGCCGTATGAAAGTTTTAAAGTATTTTTTCTTGAAGCCTAAAGGTATAATGATTTTTCAAACCAAAGTTTTGTGAAATACAATTAAGCAGAACAGTTTACCAGCACATTGTTTATGGTGTGACATCAAGCTGCAATATATGTTTGAGAATTAGGTCCGAGTTTCCAACGTTATTTACGAAGTTTTATCCCGACGTTTTGGGCTTAAAAACCACTTTCCCAGAAGGAATGGATATATCTTAAGGATATTTAATCAAAATATTGAGGTGAGCAGTTTATTATATATTATTAAATTAATGAAATGTATAATGTAATAATTTCCGTCACGCCGGCGTGACCGCTAGGGGGCGTTTGGCATTAAGAGGTTAATGAAGATTTGCCCAATACAAGTGTTTACCGATTTAGTTAATTTCTTCCCATCAACTCATGTATTTCAAATGATTATTTTTGTAGGCATGATTTATATTTTGGTGTAATGATGCTAGAGGAAAAAATACTATAATACTTATGGAGAATATTAGTAGTAACTGCAGATGAAAAAACTGTTGTGAAAACATAATGACCTGTTCATCTTCAAAGGTACTGGAAGAACAAAATGTAATCACATCGGTGGTTTAAATATGGTTTGTAACGATTCCAACATGCTCATACAATTAGGATGAAGACAAAACAGAATCTTCCATTTCGGAACACTCAGGCCCATCAGGTTGGTAGAATGCAGACTAGCCCAGGATCCCCCAAAGCCACTAAGGCCCGCTGCTACTTATTTTCACCCTGCAGGCTGCAGCCCAGCGGTCGAGCTGCGCAGCCATTGGAGGGACTGATTTTTGAGAGTACAGTTTGAATTTTGGATGTGCCTAGCAATAGGAAAATACTTTCCTCCTATCATTGATGTCTAATATATGTATTTGACTGCAGTTTATTTAAACACACAACTCAGGTATCATTTTTAGTTGTTGTTTATTTTATTTGTGTTTTGTAAAGAAGTAAAAGAAGCAACTTATGCTTTGATGAGAGGAACCTAACCCCTAATTTCCCATATCGCCTTCAGTATTGCCAAACACAGATTTGCCTACCAAGGGGGCATTCAGGAGGCACTTCCGTATTGTTATTGTAATAAATGATCATATGCTCATTTCATCTTGGCTGTTTGTTAAAAGTTGAGCATGACATTGTGACAAAGCACTAGTTGCTGGCTTGTCACATGACATCTGTACATCACTGGTGCCCAACGACATGCTGGCTTTGAGAATACCGCCCAGTCAAAAGAATGTTAACCCAGAATAGCTGCCGTGAACATAATTACAGGTGGAAAATCCTCATGGATTTGACAGCGATTGTGTTATTCCATTGTATTTACCTTCTTTTATATGGGCTGAATGTACTGTATACTACCTTTTGAAGAGTGACGGACCATACCTAAACCATCCATGTCATCACGCTAATGGCTTTGAAGTCGAGCAAAAAAAAAAAAATCCTAGGTTTCTTTCACAGTACAGCGATCATGTGGGTTGCTACCTCCTGAGGTGCGATTGTGATTTATTGCTTTTCTCACTAGTGTCCGTCCTGGCGGCCCAGCACGCCCTTGAGGCTTAGATCCCTTTAAACCAATGTTTATTCCCCCGATAACACGTCCCTCTCTCCGCTCACTCACGCCATTGTGAGAACTGAAGACTACCTTCTCGTATTATTTGAATTTCCAGTTGGGTGGATGCTGCAAGAGGTGCAGTGCTCTACATTGATTAGATCTGGGGCTAAGGCTTGACAGAATCGAGATCCAATAGTGTACTGCATTGAAAATGGTAAAAGAGCAGGAGCTAGTCAAAGCCGGTAGGCGATTCTACAATGACTCACAAGGACATTCCAGTTCAGACAAGGACATTCCAGTTCAGACTAGTTTTCATCAAGCACAGACAAATACCGTTGAGCATACCATAAGTCAAGGAGTAAACAAGGGCATTAGTAGTGCTCATAATCAAGGGCTGTACTCAATCAACATTTGTTCTTGACTGACTTAACTGAATGTAAGCAGTACACTTTTTTTTTCTCAGATTGGCAAGCTAGTTTTACTGATTGCTGAACTAGCTGTACTTTGAAGGAAAAACAATCTTAATTTTTGAGGACAAATGTTGATTGAATCCCAGCCCCAGCCTTAGTTCCAATCTCAATCTTTTAATGTGTAAAATAGTTAATCAGTACAGATTCATGTGCATGTTTATTGTTAAGAGAACTGATCGGAACCAATCGCAGACACCAGAAGTAATAGGAATAGGCTTTATTCGTAGTCGACAAACACAGGGCAATGTCCAGCAAACAGTGCAATAAAGGGCAGGCAGACACATAGTCAAATCCAGACAGGGGTCAATGTCCAGCGATCAGTGCAATCCAGGGTAGACAAGAGCGACGTCCAGGAACAGGCAGGGGTCAGAACTGAGGAATCCGTCAGAGCAGGGGATCAGGAGGACGAAGGGCAGGGGAAGGGCAGGTAGGCAGGAAGGCTGGAGCAGGGCTGGACAAGAACAGGTAGGACAGGAGCAGGCTGGACAGGCAGGAAGGCAGGAGAACAGGAAATGGATGGGTACGCAGGACGGGTACGCTGTCAGATTTCTTTTCTTTTTTTTCATTTAATTTTTTTCAATTAAAGGTTTAGAGTGACTCTGGCCTGGATTCAGCAAAGAAGTTTTCTAAACTTTTGACTTTATTAAATGTTTCAGTGTTTTTTTTTTAATTATTACTCATGAACAACGTGGCAAGTCCATTTTTAGTCTTTGTTTTAAACTTTGTGAAAATAAAGTTCAATTGTTCGTTGAAGACACATTTTGACTAAATCCAGGCCTTTTGTTATTGTAGATCTTCCATTCCCATAAAAGGGAATAAGAACATCCTGTTTAATCCCATTTATTTGAGGCAGATATTCACAGATTCTAGCTCTTCTGCCATCTTCGCCATCAACAGGCAGGAGATGGGTTTGGCTCTGCAAAATTTATTCATCCCTAACTTTAAATTACAATTAAAAGCAAGTGTTTGCACGGTTTGCTGAGTTTCACTAAATCACTCAAATTAACTGGCCAACCTTGGTCACGACAGAAAACGAACACCTGCAGTCATCTGAAATTCAAATTTATGTGCGCTTGTTGATTGAATCTAAAATAGATTTACACCAGAATGTCCACTTTCAACATGTAGCCTACATTCTACATCACCAAGGCGGAGTGGATCTGCCTTTTCCCTCTATAAGCAAATGCAAGATCCAGCTTCAGCACTTTGCTTGCGATTCAGCACCGTTGCGTCTTCTGCGTCAGGCTTTTGTTTGAGCAGGTACCGAGGGACTGTTATTATCATACTTATCATTAGGGTCTCTCTTGACAAATGGGTTTTACTTTGCCTTGATTAGGCACAGGCTGTTTCTGCTATCAGGGGGAATACACAACTGCTCCTACGGTGACGATCATGTGATACGATCGCAACTCATTTCCCAGGACAAATCAGATTCGTTCCCACTGAATTTGTGTGTGTGTGTGTGTGTGTGTGTGTGTGTGTGTGTGTGTGTGTATGCAGAGTCAATTTCAAAGACCACAGATTAGTGTGAAAGCGTAAATCAGACTGGAAGACTCTGGCACTCCTCAAAGTAATTGATCAGAGAATACAGCAGAACATCGATTTCCCCTTCAAATGCCTCCAGGCGTGTTGGAAATCTGTGCGCTGTGCTCGTTCATAGAAAGATATGCTGACATGATTGCACAAAAGAAGATGAGGGCAAAGAATGACAATGGCTTTCCTTTTAAATTTGCTACACATTCCAAAAAACGTAGCCAAAAGAGGAACATGACATATGTTTATGAACAGGATTTTATTCCTGCTTTTTATGCCTGTGTGTTTTCCTTTATTTGAACAACAATATTCTCTCTGTGTGAATGCTCACAGCTTGATAAGACTGAAGCTCATGGCAATTCATTGCTCTTAACAATATGTCAATGATGTCTTGAAGATGTGAAGCGAACATCAGGCGTGCTGCACAAACTAGCTTTAGCTTCTAATTTGCCCTGATCAAGGATTAGTTATACTGTCTACCTCACCCAGGGGATATAACTTCATGTTTAAGTGGTACATTTTACTGGACCAAATTGCTCTGGTCTATTTAGTTAAGCGCTGTCTGGCACGCAAGGTAACCCAATCTGACGGGCAACCAATCAGGTGATGATATGGAGGAAGGTTTCATACAATCACCTTATGGCAAAAACAATGGGAGCCCTATCTGCATGGCCAGACACAGAATCAGTTGGTGGAGTTTCCTTATTTAAACCGATGGTGTTTTGTGTCTTGCATAGCAGCACGTTGGAGAGTGCTCGTGTTAATGTATCGACACGTAGCTTTGCGCCGCAAAGCCAAAGCAACCCGATCATGGCGTTGATTTGAACCTGCGGCAGGGGCAGGTGCTTATTGTCTACCCAAGTGTGAAATAGGCAGAGACACGAGCAAGCTAATATTCTAACCCTAGACCACCTTGGTTAATAAAGGCCTTGTGGACTGACTAATCTTTCCATGTTACCTGCCGAGTAGCACTCACACTGTGTGACAAGCGACAAGGCTACAGCATGTGTGCATACCTTTATTTACCAGGGAAGATAATGAGACAAATTTCTACTTTTTAATCTAAACTTGGCCAAGAGGCAGGGGTATGTTTTGGTATTAGACAAGAAATCACAGGCAATTGCCATTAATTGCTATGAAACAGTTATCCCAGTGAAGCTGAGAAACACAAACAAACACACATGCACATCATAATGTACATCAGAGATGGTCTATGCCTAAACTGCCTATCATGACAGTAAAATAGGCTAAATTGCAGCACACTCTGTCGCTTAATTTAATTTAAAGGAAATTAGTTCTATATGTATTAGCTATGAGAATCATTGTTAATACTGAGTTAGTGATATAAATCTTGCTGCTTTTTAAAACATTTTTTACTCTTGTTAAATAGTAAGTGCACCCACTGTCTCAGCCTGTTTCTGTCTACTACACAATTTTGAAAAATTATTTGTGCAGTGAGTGATGGAGAGAATTGGGGGGCGGAGGAGGTGTGTCCATCGTCATTTGCATAAATTAACGTACCATGTACAAATGATTTCATATAACACGGATAAAACTGTCAAACTAGATGTTGCAGATCAAATATGAATCAAGATTCAGCAACTGCATGACCTATTTCTCACCTCAAATATTTTCAGGAACATATTTTAGGAATTATCCATATGACATAGAGGTACCTCCAAAGAGGTACTCTGACCTCACAATTGGGCTGGAGGCAGAGTGGGGAGCAGAAAGAAAATTTCAACCATTGAAAAGCACCAAGAAGCGTTTCTACCAGTTTCTTATGACATACAATATTATTTACAGAATTGTTAAAATAATGGAATGGATGAATAAGTTAGGTAGGCATACAAACACATTTACAGTTTAAAAAAAGTGATCAAGGGTGTACTTACCCATTAAAAAAAATCTCTTATGTCCATTTTCCTTATTTTGTTTCCATGGTGGTACAAACCCAAAATTTGGCTGTCAGTCATTAAGGGTATGAGGTATCAAACGAGCCTCAAACCATCACTCTGGTGCCAGATATGCAGTAGATATGGATGGATCACCATATAGTTCAATAGGAAAATGAGTCAGGAGAAGTGATCCGTCCATCTACTACATATTTGGCAGATGGTTTGAGGCTTTTTTGATACCTCAGACCCTTGATGACTTACAGCCATTTAGCCAACCATGAGTTCCATACTATTCCTGTATAATTTACAGCTTAATCTAGTCCCACCCCCCCAATTCCCATAGAGATCCATTCAAATGCAGAGAGGTTATAGTATCGCTTGTAAGAGTACCTGAACATAAGATATCTGGGGCCCTATCTTGGCGATCTTGGCGCTTAGTCTAAGCGCATGGCGCTAAGTCCATTTAGGGCGTGTCCAAGTCCACTTTTGCTATTTTAACGGCGTGTTTTTTTGGCGCTAAGCACGGCGCATGGCGCAACTGGGCTGAACCTAGTCGCTTCATTAATTATAGGTGTGTCTTGGGCGTGACATTCAATAAACCAATCAAAATGTCATATCCCATTCCCTTTAAAAGCCTGCTTTTCCACCTTGGCGGATTGCTTATGATGGCGAAACAGACATGCTCGTGCGTGTTTAGTGTGATCAAGGAATAGGCTAAATGGAGTATGATCAATATTATTCGGACTAACCATTAGCCTATGAGTTCCCGGTAATTCCAGACAGGGCTGTTATTTTACAAAATATGTGCGGTTAAATTTCGTTAAAAGGACCTGCAACAGCTGAGAATAAGCTATCAATGGCTTCAGTCTCACCTTAGAAAACGCCAAATTAGCCTGCTTGTTCAGCGAATTTCGTTTGATTATGCAATGAAAGTGTCAAACATCAATTCCAAGAGGCTGTTCTCATGGAGTTCTCGAAGTTCAAGCTTCATCCAAAGTTCATTAGGCTACCTGCATAGTAGGCTAATATTGATTAATAACATACATACCGTTATTTTGCCTTAATGATGACACTAAATAGCCATACAATAAAGCTGTCAGGTTCGCAACCCATAAGTTCACGCATATTTCCCCTTGTTTAATAATGTCCTGTTTATGGAAATGTGACCAACCTGTTTTACTCGTAGCGTAATCCTTTAAAACAATCCACTTTCCCAGGAAGACCGTTAAACGTGCGACTTACAGCAGGGGAAACAGAACATGCAGCTCACGTGCAGAGAATGGCATTAAAATGAATTGTGAATTAATTGTGTAACGTGCTGCAAATTTGTTTTAGTTTCTAATTAGACGCTTAGTTCTCTTTAAAATCGTTTTGTTCAGTTAATGAATAACGGGTGAAATCAGCTGGGTTTTAAACGGTGAGAGTATGGAAACCTGGTCACTGTAGCTAATTTAAAAAAATATGAAGGACGAAGAATAGCTAAGGTTACAATTTAGTTAACATGGTGACATCTCCATTTTTTAACCATAGGCTATCGAAAAAAACCTTATGCACAGCGAATTCGCTGTAGCCTAGGCTATTTGAAAAACAATAAATGCAATATTCACTGGACAAGGTTTTGAACTTTTTTCAGTCACAAACCATTCTATTTACTTACAGGCTGTATTCATAGATAAACAGAGCTGTATTGTAATGACATCTGAAGCGCATTTTCAGAACTTAAATGTCCGTCTATTGCCGTGCGCGAGTTTTCCATTGAATGACAATTCACGCATTAGGTGCAAAGACAATTCGCGCATTAGGCTTGATAGCTATAGGTGTTATCAGCTCCTTTTTAATGGATAGCCATCGCCTGGATGTTGATGGAGTGGGCTGAGAGCAATGTAATGTGGCATTGTTTCCCTTCGCTGAGGGAAAGGTATGTGGACCTATGGAACCTTTTATTATTATGCATTTTTGATATAGCCTACACAATAATAATATTTCACATTGTGATCTAAATATTTTAGTCATGCCTGTGCACGCCCCTGTGTGTAACAGACAGGAGGGTATGCGCGTTGTGCACACGCCTATGTAGACGCACTTATATGCGCCGTTAAAATAGCATGTAAACAACTGCGACATGACTTTAGACCAGGTTTGTGGTGGTTCTAGCGCAAGCGCTTTCTGCTGGCTCAAGATAGCAATACGGCAAAAAGAATCCTGGCCACTCCTCATCTTAAAACCAACACGCCCAGTTCACTAATGATGGCGCAAGAGTTACGCCGTCAAACATGCTAGTTTGACGGTGTAAGCGTTAGGCGTTATTATGGACCTAGCGCCGGGTGTAAGATAGCAAAGACACTTGCGTTTGCGTTAGCGCCGCTTTGCGCCGGGTGTAAGATAGGGCCCCAAGAGTCTTTGATAGCATCACCTGTTTACCTGTGGAATGTTCCAAAAATGTTTTTTTTTTGCTCCTGTCCCAACTTTTTTGGAATGTGTTGCAGGCATCAAATTCAGAATTAGCATACATTTACAAAAATCAATAAAATTTATAAGGTATTAAATATCTTTGTACTGTTTTCAATTAAATATGTGTAAAAGAGAATTTACAAATCACTGCTTTCTGATTTTATGTGCATTTTACATACTGTCCCAACCTTTTTGGAATTGGGGTTTGTAAAAAAAAAAAAAAAAAAAAACATTAGTCAAACAATTGTCTAGCAATCTTATATATATATATATATAGTATATATATATTTCTTTCTTTTTTTTAAGTGATGAAGGATATATTGCCATCTTGATTTCTTTCTTTTTTTTAGGTAGTATCACCATAAATGTTAAAGCACTGTATTTGAAATGAAGTATTTGACCCCAGGTGTGCTAGTTGCTGACGTACAGTCAAGCCGGAAAGTCTCCCCACCCCTTTCACCTTCTCCACGTTTTATTACGTTACAGACATATTCCAAAATTGATTAAATTCCTTTTTTCCCTCAAAATTCTACACACAACACCCCATAATGACAATGTGAAAAAAGTTTTTTTGAGATTTTAGCAAATTTATTAAAAATAAAAAAATAAAATTTCTCATTTACATAAGTATTCATACCCTTTGCTTTAACGTATTTTTAAAGTATCATATTTCATATTTGGTCGCATATCCTTTACATGCTGTTACTTCCTGAAGTCTGTGACCATCAACATAAAAAAAACTGTCGATATCTTATTTTCAGGTACTGTTACAAGCGATACTATAACCTCTCTGCATTTGAATGGATCTCTATGGAAATTGGGGGGTGAGACTAGATTCAGCTGTAAATTACACTGGTACAGTATGGAACACATGGCTGGCTAAATGGCTGTAAGTTATCAAGGGTCTGAGCTATCAAACAAGCCCCAAACCATCACTCTGTTGCCAGATATGGAGTAGATGTGGATGGATCACTGCAAGGGTTATTTCTCCGGACTCATTTTCCTATAGAACTCTATGGGGAAAAAAGTCAGGAGAAACAACCCTTGCAGTGATCCATCCACATCTACTCCATATCTGGCAACAGAGTGATGGTTTGGGGCTCGTTTGATAGCTCAGACCCTTGATAACTTACAGCCATTTAGCCAGCCATGTGTTCCATACTGTACCAGTGTAATTTACAGCTGAATCTAGTCTCACCCCCCAATTTCCATAGAGATCCATTCAAATGCAGAGAGGTTATAGTATCGCTTGTAACAGTACCTGAAAATAAGATATCGACAGTTTTTTTTATGTTGATGGTCACAGACTTCAGGAAGTAACAGCATGTAAAGGATATGCGACCAAATATGAAATATGATACTTTAAAAATACGTTAAAGCAAAGGGTATGAATACTTATGTAAATGAGAAATTTTATTTTTTTATTTTTAATAAATTTGCTAAAATCTCAAAAAAACTTTTTTCACATTTTCATTATGGGGTGTTGTGTGTAGATGTTTGAGGCAAAAAATGAACTCAATCTATTGTAGTATAAGTCTGTAATGTAATAAAACGTGGAGAAGGTGAAAGGGTGGGGAGACTTTCCGGCTTGACTGTATATGAGATCAGTGACTGAGTGTGGACAGAAATAGAGACTCATACAGCCCTGTGAACATCCTGTCTTTTGTCATTGGAATGTTTGGAAAGGAAACCAGGTGTTCGCTCCGATTACGCCCATTCGATATGATGAAAGATTATTGTTGTGCTTTTACGACTTTGGCACCTTGGCTCTCTCTCATAAAGGGGGCAATGTGGCCCCCAGACAGTGTTCAAAGGGGGATTTTAAATGTAAAAATTACAGAGAAAAATGTTATCCCAAAAAGCACAGTCAATAAATGAGAATTCGATAGACTTGCCAGAGAAATAGGTCATCATTTGTAACTGCCTTGCATGTAGCTTTACCCCTTTTGAGCTGTGTAGACCAAAGAATAGCCTTGTGATAGATTCTAACTCCATGGAATGCAGCTCAGGAAATGCAGGCTGGGGTTCATTAAAGCCAGCAGCATTCTGGGATGCATCTCAGCAGGTGAATAATGGGTGTTGTGCTTGTGTTGCAGTGATGTAGCACCCCCCCCACCCCCCAGGTCAGGCTCACAACTGCAGCTTGTAATTAGAAGTCCTGCAAGGAAGGCCAAATACAATGAGCTCTTTCTCTCTTCCTCTCTCTCATATTCAAGTTTATTAGTTAGTAATTCATTCAGATACTGCCAAAGCATATAGCAATACATTTAAATATTAATGTTAATTAATAATCACTGAATCATAATTGATTAATACAAATTATGTATATGCTGAATGTGAATGGAAACTCATTGTGATATCAGTGTCTAGAAATATCACTCAGGTGAAATACAACGCTCGCTCTCTCTCTCTCTCTCTCTCTCTCTCTCTCTCTCTCTGAACAGAGCCTTCCTTGGCCTCAAACATGCACAATAACTGAAAAAAACTGAAAAACATAACATTCGCTGACCACGTGGCACTAATTTGCACATGAATCACATTTGGGGGGGGGGGGGGGGGGGGGGTTGCATCGTGCAGCAGTGTGCACAGGGCTCTAGAGGAGCTAAATAATACTCCTGACACATGTAAATCTGGTTGTTTACTCCAAAAATCTTAAAGAAACTTTATTGTTGAAATGCATTATTGCTCTAATGAAATGCATGGCATCCCTTTTTTAATACCATTAGCCAAATAGGCCTTTCTCCCAGGACCTGGTGAAGCCTCTCCTCCTCTCCTCCTCTCGCACAGTTATCCATATGCTTTTGTCACTGTTCCACATGGCGTTTTATCTGTGCAAAAAAAAAAAAAATGTAATTACATGAAAAAATAAAATAAAATAAAACAGGGTATGCCTTATTTCCAAATGTGTAAGGTAAATAATCTTGCTCATGTCCCTTGTGTGGGTTGATCTTCTGTGCCTGAGAGTTTCGTTTTTTTATTAACTTCTTTGTTGCCGTAGCAACAGTGCAATGGCCTTGACTCACACTGCGCCCAATCCCCATCCACTAGCCTTTGAGCACAATACTGCCGAGCCGTCTCTGCAGAACACCACATGATTTGGTGACACGTAGACAAAAAGCCATCCAGTCATCTACAAAACACATCATGCCGCATATTCCCACAAACAGTGCTGACATTGTTCCTGTCTGAGATGGCCTGCTGTCTCAAACGGTTTGTTACAGAGGAGGACTGGCTGGAATCACCACAATGTGGATCTCTGGATGCCACTGATTGATATAGCTACAAATATGTTTTCATGATATCTATAGGGTTTCCACCATACACTGAAGTTGTGTGTGAGCTAAACGATTGTGATATTACAACACAAGGTGAAAGTTATTGTGTGTTTTGTCATGTGTTAACTTAAACTGGGAAGGGGGGGGGGGGGGTGCGAAAGTGGGGGGTAGACCCCATCACTCCCCTCATCCCTGCCATTTAATAAAACCACAGGTCAAATGTCCTGTGTACCTAAAATTGCACCTCTAATTTGCAGAATCTTGAAACAACAGCCACCCCATGCCTACAGAACACTAGTCTTAGTCCTGAAAGCCAGACATAGTCTCTTTTCACACTGGCTAATGAGAAGTACTCAAAACAATGCCCAAAACAATGACTTTTGCCACCGGCTGAAAGTGTCTAGATGGCATCGGTCAGATACAGAGAAGGCTAGTGTCAGGTGTTCTGAGGATCCAGTCCCAACACAACTTCTTATCCAATAAATCTTCATATTTTGGCAAAGACTGCCAATCTAGTCTAGATATTTAATTTATGTTGTGTGCAAGTGAATACCCTGCTAGAAAAAACCATTCCTAATGGTTTTAATGGAATTTCATGTTTTTGTGATGGATTCTGCTGGTTTCTAATAGTCTTTATTGGTAATCCAGTGGCTTCTAATGGTCATCTGGTGGTGCTCTGTTGGACTCTAATGGTATCTGTGGGGATTTTGATGGTCTCTAATGGTCTGTAATGGTAAACCGATGGGAGACCAAAACCAAGATGTCCCAATTCCCACCACGTAATGACCGGCTTGTCGTTCAATTCAGACCGGCTACATTATTTGGTAGAAATAATTTTTTTTTTTATTCTGGAGTGGCAGCATGTCACAGCAGCCAAACCACATTGGAGAAACTGTATTGTTAAAGTAAAACGTGTAAAATAAAAAATTTACAGGATTTCTTTTTTTTTTTTCAAAAACACTGTCAAAGTTATGTAGAATAACAGCAATGACTTATTATCTAACAACCATTCCTTTAAATAGCAAGATTTATACAGTGTTTTTCTTTTCATTAAATTGTTTTCACTGGCAACATTGCTATCGTTTTTTACAGGGCAATTACAGTGCATTTCGGATATTAAAAAGAAGTGGTCGGGTTTTTAAGTGGATGCTTTGACACTTATCAGCCCATGATAAGACATTATTCAAAATAGTATATTAACACATGTATAACCACACGTAATGATGATGGTTGTTCACATAGGTATGGAAAACTAGATTTTGATAACAATAGCTCATGAAGACCTGTATAACCACACCTAATGATGATGGCTGCTCACTTAGGTATGCAAAACTAGTCTGGAGAACTCTTTCATCTGGAGAACAACACCAGTATTCATTTCTTCATTGTTGTTATGCATAGAAAGAGCTTCCTTTTCAGTAGTGTCCCATCATATCAATGTCAGGAATTATATCTTCCCAGTCTGATTCTGCATCTTCCTCACTGTGAGACTCGGAACATGTGGGGTGGCTTTAATTTTCCACAGAATAATCCATAGTCAAGCTCTCCCACTAACTGCTGACAGTTAGTGGGAGACTGAGAGATAGTTGATTGAGAGCATTAACCACATTCTTGGCATTGGCTATGGTCAAATACAACGCAATTATTTCCAGTCCAGAGTATGATCGTGCTGTGTTTATGCAGGAAGTGCAAATACAGTCATGGACGAAATTGTTGGCACCCCCTGTAAAGATGAGCAAAAAGGGTTATAAAAAATTCACCGTTTGGTGAATTAGCTTAATCTCACACTGAAAAAACAAGAAGAATCCAACCTTCAATTGACGTTAATTTATTATGAGAAAAAAAAATCCCACATCAAGAAATAATTATTTTTAACAAAACCACATTGGCCACAATTATTGGCACCCCTGCATTTATATATAGAATAAAGAAATAATTTTTAATATTTGGTCACATATCCTTTGCATGCCATGACTTCCTGATGTCTGTGACCCAACAACATCAAAAGACTCTTGATATCTTATTTTCTGGTACTCTTACAAGCGATACTATAACATCTCTGCATTTGAATGGATCTCTATGGGAATTGGGGGGTGGGACTAGATTTAGCTGTAAATTATGCTGGAACAGTATGGAATACATGGTTGGTAAAATGGCTGTAAGTCAACAAGGGTCTGAGGTATCAAACAAGCCTTAAACAATCACTCTGCTGCCAGATATGCAGTAGATATGGATGGATCACTTTAAGGGTTGTTTCTCCTGACAAATTTTCCTATTGAACTCTATGGAAAAATAAGTCAGGAGAAGAAACCCTTCAAGTTATTCATCCATATCTACTGCATATCTGGCAACAGAGTGATGGATTAAAGCTTGTAAGAGTACCAGAAAATAAGATATCAAGAGTCTTTTGATGTTGTTGGGTCACAGACATCAGGAAGTCATGGCATGCAAAGGATATGTGACCAAATATTAAAAATTATTACTTTATTCTATATATAAATGCAGGGGTGCCAATAATTGTGGCCAATGTGGTTTTGTTAAAAATAATTATTTCTTGATGTGGGATTTTTTTTCTCATAATAAATTAACGTCAATTAAAGGTTGGATTCTTCATGTTTTTTCAGTGTGAGATTAAGCTAATTCACCAAACGGTGAATTTTTTATAACCCTTTTTGCTCATCTTTACAGGGGGTGCCAACAATTTCGTCCATGACTGTATACAGGAGTGGTGACAGAGTGGGGTTAACCAATAGGGAGTAAGAACATAGGCTGCACATCACCAAATGGTTTGCATTTCCGGTGACTGAGTGAATCAAGGGTCCATGTAAATGTAAGTTAACACATGGGCTTTCTTTAGAATCTTGGATAACTCACAAAGTGCCTTTTTTAGACACATTTTTAGCATATTACAGATCATGTTTCATTGCATTGAAGATCATATCTCAAATATTACAAGTATGTTAAAAAACTGATTTTGATATATTGGCCGATTTTCATCATATTTCGCCTCTACTGAAGTCGGACAGCGCAACATCCTTCTTTCCTAGTGATGGCGTGTCACATTTATTTCCCTGGATGGAAGAACATTGGCTGCTTCACTACTCCTGTCCCTATTTAAGAGGTTCCTGAGCGAATAATTTAACAAAGACATAAAACATGCCCTAATTTGGACTGTGGGATGACATCAACAAATGTTTATTCAACAAAGGAAAGAGGCCAGGATCACCCTACAATGAAGTTGCCCATCAAACTAAATTCCCCCAGGAAACCACAGCACCAATGAAAGGAAGCACCCATTTTCTTTTCCTGCGTGGGATAGAAGGGTGTGTTTTGCCTGTTCGGAAACCTCAACATAGAATGTCAAGAAATATGGGCCACTGATGCGTTTCTGTTCAACAGCAGCTATTATCAGAGGATAATGGTGACTATTTTTTTAATTTTTACATTAATTTCAGGACAGGACAGACGCCTTGCTACCCAGTGTCCTAGTCAGAAAAATAATTTAAATTCAAATCCCATGAAAGGTGAAGGTAGACATTAGGCAGCGATGCTTTTCTTGTGGTTATATTTTATTGTATATTTCATGTATATTTTATTTTATTAACTCCTGCACACATTATTTAAGCTAATGCATGGTTAGTTCCCAAAGGTATTACAAGCTTGATTAATTTCTGAGAGCTACAATAACGTTTTAAGCAAAATGTGCACAGAAATATTTTATAATTTGACGAATGTGAATGGACAAGGGTGGAGGGTTCATCCTGGACAGAAGGTCTCACATCTTTCTTATCGGCCTGCGATGGCAGTGCCCTCCACCGGTGTCAACTGCTCCATGGTTCAGGAAGATGCAGATGGTCCTCCACCTTAAACATTAGTGGAATATCAGTCTCCACGGCACCTTGGTCTAGCCAACCAGCAGAGCCACCTCCTAGAGGTTTTTACGACAATGATGTGAGCCGGGAATCCTCAGCGTTCCATGGCAAGAGGGTTTGACTATGTCGATGAAAAAGAGATGGAGAAAACGGATGGAGGCCAGGCTTTGTGGGGAAAGCCCCAATCTGTCTCCTGCAGACTGACAGCTTATTTCTGGAAAAACTCTGTGATCCACATAACAGAGACAATCATGCTTTTTGATTGTCATTTTGGTCACTTTTTGATTCATAATTCCCCATCTCTCTTGGCTGGTCCTCCTGTGATTGAGTTTGAGAATTTGGATTTGTTGACCTTCTGAGGCTGTGTCTTTAATATTTAATCTTTACTCTACTATAGACATGCCTACAATATGGAGAAAAAAAAGCTTTCCAGCTGAATTATTTTAAATTATACCTGCTTGTCCTGGAATGAAAAGTGTTCATATCAAAGGGTTAGGATCAAAGGCATGCTGATTGACTGATCTTCATGATAATGGACTAAACTGAAGGTAGCAGGCTTACTTGTGATTAATTTCTTATTGGATCAGTCATAAACTGGGTAAATGTGCAGTATCTGTTTCCGTAATTAAAATAATAATAATAATAATAACCATTGTTGGCACGGCTCTGCTGTGAAAAGGACACGAGCGACACTGTTTGTTGTATTTATCCAAGTCTGTCCAGTTTAAAAAGTTTCAAATACGTTTTTAATAATGTTCTAGTTTTTATAGTTTAACAAGTTTATTTTTCTTTTGGTCCAGTTGCATAAGTTATAAGAGAATTTATATGATGGCAAGGGCTGCTGCAGTGATGTTTTAGAGTTGATCATATTCAACATCTGTACACAGTGCACTACCAACATTTCCTGGATTAAGTGACAACACACTGCTGGCTTATAGCACAGAATAGTTGCTATTCTTACGGAACGGTGGAGGACCAGCGTCGGGCCTGCTGCAAAATGTTCCAGAGGAATTGCTGCGGCGGCATGGAGACAGACAGACTCGGAAAAGAGGGACGAGAGGCGGTGTTCAACCACATCTCTGGCGGAGGAGCAACAAGCCACGCTACATCGATATTATTCAGCAATGCTCACTCTTTGAGGAACAAGATGGAAGAGCTACTTTTTAAAAAGTTTTTAAAAATAAATAATTTTGCCCTTGGGAAGATAATGATGGCTGGTAGCTAGTGATGAATTCACTTGAACGCATTATGGCAGGGAAATTATGGCGTGATGTGCAGCTTCTTTTGGACCTTTATAAAGATGTATTGGTAGAGCTACCAATGATGCATTGAACACCACTATGCACTTTACTTTAAAGCACCTTGAAAGTCCTATAGCCTATGTGAGGTTAATGTTAATGGATTTCAGTTCAGCATTTAATAAAAAACTCCCACAGATCCTGTTAAACAAGTTGAAGCAGATGGACGTGAATCCCGACATAATAAGATGGTATTATTCAGTTGTTGTGAAGAGACAACAGTCGGTTAAAGTCAATCCAACACTTTCTATGCAGGCTATACGCATTGGAGCCCCACAGGTTTGTGTAAGCTCCCCTCTCCTCTTCACATTATACAGAAACAATTGTAGAAGCCACTATGCAAACAATCACATTATCAAATTCTCTGCGGACATGGTCATACTCATGGCCATACTTCTATTGACAAAAGGGTCTGATATTACTATGTAGATAGAAGAATTTGTGTAGTGTTGTGAGGGGCACAACCTAATGTTAAATGTAACAAGACCAAGGAAATGGTCTTTGATCCCAGGTTTGTTGGTGTATCGATTGACAGGGAGGTAACTGAACAGTTAGCAGTGTACAAATATTTAGGAGTGCATTTTTATTTTAATCTGAAATGGGCCAGACAAGTTGAGTATGTTTGTACACAAATTAATCAATGTTTGTGACGGGATGGGTCGGAGGACCAGACGCGACTGTGAGGGGATCAATAAGTCACCCACGAAACGTGGAATAACCACTAGTGAAAAGGGAGGAAGAGTAATCCGCGAACAAACAAGCTCCACGAAGAGGGAAAATAAAAAAGGTAAACAGAAGTTACTGCCTCAAAGAGGACATAATAGCAAAAGAGGAAAGAACCAAGAAAAGAGAGAAATAAAGGAAAGAGGGATCTTATGGCTCTAAACCTAGCCCTTAAAACTAAGAATATTCCTGCGTTTCTTTCAGAAACAAAAGAAATGCAGTCCTCCAGCGATGCCGTTTACCTGGCTTAACGTGCAAAGTATGACACAAAAGCCTGGAACCATGGAGGCGCTGAGCTTAAGTAGTCAGCAACACACCTGAAACAAATAAACCTAAAGAGTCACGGGCAGCGGAAAAAAACAGCAGGAGCGCCGTCTATCGGCTCCGAGAGGAAGCATCCACAGAATCGAGGAAGCAAGCTGCAAAACCATGACAATGTTGGCATTTCTTGCATAAGCTTAGAGTCTATGGAGTAGATAGGAGCATTATGTTGCTGTTCTATAGAGCAGCCATTGAATCGATTGTATGTTATAGTATTTCAACATGGTTTGGTAATATGTCAGTTAAGCTAAAATCACAAACACAAACCCTGATGAAAAGGGCAGGGGAAATCATTGGTATGCTGCTCCCATCTTCTCTTCAAGAAATACAGTGAAGAAGCATGCTCTCAAAATTACTGCTCTCAAAATTATTCTTCCCAAAGAATATGAGACTATGCCATTTGGCAGAAGGTACAGTGTTACGGTTCCGAGTATGAACTGGACCCAAATGCACGACTCAACAGACAGGAAGTTCCAATAACTCCAATAATTTATTGCTTCGACCAGAATTCCTCCTGAAGCATAGGGAGAACACAGAATTAGACAGACAACAGGGGATGGATTTAGCAGGGGATCAGCGGGAACGGGAGAGGCCAGGGACTGGATGGTGGCAGGAATCCGGGCTGGTTGAGCAGAGGAGGAGTGGGGACCGGGAGACAGGGCAGAGTGGAGTGGCACGAACAGCTGCAGGTTAGCAGAGCTGGAGCACCGGCTGGATGCACACACAGCAGCAGGTTGGCAGAAGCAGCAGCACAAGCAGAATGCACACTCAGCTGCAGGTTAGCAGAGCTGGAGCACCGGCTGGATGCACACACAGCAGCAGGTTGGCAGAAACGGCAGCACAAGCAGGATGCACGCACAGCTGCAGGCTGGTAGACTTAGAGCAGACAAAAGTTAGTACAGCGAGGCAGGACAGAATGAACAGCGTGTTTACGCCATTCCTGGCGAGAGCTGATTAAAGCTGGATAGGGCTGGAAACAGCGAGTTAACGCTGAATACAAGACGAAGGCTTTTTAAAGCAGGCAAGACAGGACTAGATACAATGTAGATTACTGAGTTCTGAGCTGCAGTTTCCAATGTGCTGTTGAAGGTACAATATACTTGTGTGGAATGTGTGTGTGGATGTATGCATGGAGTGTATGATATGGTAGGAAAGGTGCAATATTTTGTGGTGAATGTGCAATATCTTGGAGTGATCTGTGTTTTTTTTTCTTCTGTGATCTGGTATGAGACCAACAGCAACTCTTCAATGTCCAAGACAAATTTCTCTTTGAGACAAACTTTATCTTAAATTCTATGAATCGTGGTGAGATCACAATGGGGTGTATTTTCTTGTGCAACAATGAATGTACATTAACAGCTGTTTTGAATAAGATGAGGTGCATTTTTGCAGACAGGTAGAGACCTGCTGTGAAACTTTACCAATAAGGTCCTAAATGGAACTCTGATTCAATCTAACCACATTGCATGATTCTGAAAAGCCCACTTTTCAGAATGTTTTAGGGGTATTCAATCATTAAGCATGTAATACTCCATTATATTGTGTTTTTATCAACTATCTCAATACTTATATAGTGTTTTTTTTTATCAACCATCTCAAAGTTCTGTACAGGCAAGAATACAGCAGTATATTCAAGTAGGCAAATAAAAATTGCATGCATCTTTTACTGGTAAGCACGCACATTAATGCACTGCAAGTAGTATAGTTATTATAGTACTATATTAGTATTAATAATGATGTCAGCATTATTTTTGACAGATAGGGTGTGGAATTTTGTGCCTGACAGGACAACAACAAAGAAAAAAAACCTAGACTCCTGATTCCTCTGTAATGATATACACAGGGACATATTGGGACTCTGGCTTTGTGATCATGGGACTGGACACACAGACTGTTTGATCGATCAGGCACTGGGTTGGGCAGGAACACCCCCCTCTTTTGAGAAGGAGAAGGGGTACCCCAATTTAACACACACCCTGAGGTGATTGGAAATGGCTGATCCATCTGTGTTTTATTGATGGTTCCAAGGAAATGAGCCAATCAAATGCATGGGTGTCCTAAAGCCATCTTCCAATTGATTGGGATCAAAGGAACGGGTTCGGTTGCGTCAGTGACTTTTGACCATAAAAACCCATGAAACTCTACCAATGTTGCTCTGATGGTAAATACGCTCTCTTATCCTACTAGATACTACAACTACTTATACTACTACTACTTATCCTTCTGTTATTCATAGTTGTAGCCAATAAAACATGTCATTTTTCCAAACCATTGTCATGTCTAGGTAATTTCACTAAATTGGGCTCTACTGACGTATAGAATTCTAATTGAGTGTTGAACTTCATTTGTTCTGAATAAAACGGACCAAACCTCACTACACCTCTGACGAAGACCAAAAGTGTTTCAAGACAAACACCTCCATAATCATTTCAACTGCTTTTCCACTGCTGCCTGATTTATGACAGCCAAAACAAATGACAAAAAATTTATTACATATGCAATTTCATTCTAGGAATCTGAAAATGGGATTGGATTGGATTCAGGATTAATTTTGGGGGTCTTTTTGCAATCCTTTCTGAGAATGAACCAGCTTCATCCCAACATTCACGGATGAATATAGGATACTGAAACATCCCCCTTCAAATTGTAAAATGTTCAAAAATGTTTCCTTTTCCCTGTACTTTACTTTTAAAGAAGACTGTGCTTATTGCTTCACTTCAGTTTTTTTTGCCATTAAAAGATGGTAGTTTTCTTTCCTCATCCTGAGATTAACTTAAATTTTCAGATATTTAATCAGCATGAAGGGATATTCTTTTGTTGCGAACCACCTTCATTTCCCTGTGTTTGTTCACAAGACTCCAGATTATTAATAGTATTGAATATGATCTTTCTTTATCTCAGATAGCTTTTGCTTTTCAGTGTGTCCTGTTTTTTCCATTGATTTGATATGACTGGAAAAATTATTTTGGCTGCTTTCTCAATAGTCATTTTTGTCATTCAATTCAATTCAATGAGTGGCAAAGTAATAAACAATTGTGAAGGATTATTTTTTGGCTGTACTGTTTGGCGCTGGTAAAATGCCCTGTCTTTGCACCGCCCGACATGTCGTTGCCTTGTTATGAATCATTTGGAAATTAAATAAGAAATCAATAATTCATCTTGCCTTGCCCAAAAAACACAAATGCTTAAGCCAAGACTTGTCCTACACAGGAAGAAGCAAATACAAATACAGTTGTCAACTGCGCGTAGGAAGCTCTGGCACAATGTGGACTATGATTTTTCATCTAGCCATTCAGTGTGGGTGTAAAATGTAGGTGTGTGAGGACACTTTATTATCTTTTGTTTCCATAGTTTGCATTAATCACACAGTACACTATCTAATTATGCCAGTATAACTCGACTGCCTACCATCACATTTATAGCACATGTTCCATATTTGACCTTCATGTCTATCATGGTGTATGGAACTCACCCTGTCATTATGTTTTAAAACATCAGGTCAGACCAATAACACTGAGATAGATACATTGCTATGCAAAAGTCTGGGCACCCCTGGTCAAATTGCATGTTTTGAGTCTCTAAGTGAACACAACCTCTGCAGGTTAAACATGACATATTTATGCAATTTTGAATGCACAATTACTTTTTTATTTGCTGAATTTAAGAGTTTGAACAAAAATAAAACAATAGATGTGGCGTGAAAAATTTTTGGCACCCATATAGGCTTGGGCAATATTGAAATTCCTCTACTGACGATATTAAGACTCCTGTGTTGCAATACACATAATCGGGCACAATGTGGCAACATTACGCGCTATTTTACATAATAGGCGATATCCATCAGCTGAGATCAATAAAACAAATAAATCAATCGTTGAGTGTTTTTATAACACAGGGTTTTTAAAACACCATGAATGTAACATGTCATATCAGAAATAGAACAAAGTAACATGAATAATTACTAAGTAACAATCTAAATATTATAAGTAGCAGGCATGTAGACTTTTAGCATTTATAATATTTCTACTGTTGCAAGGTTCGTGCTTCAAAACTCGAATGTGAAAGTGAGCGCAAGCTCAGCTTCATTCTTGTTGCACTTTCCATGTTGCTAATAATGACTGAAGAGAAACTACCAGAAAATTCCAAAAACTTTTAATGCATTGTCAAGACAAATGTTTTCTACAAGTGCTTTTATTGTTAGAAGCTAAGGTTAGAGTTTGCATTCACTTCTTTGGTGGTTTATTATTTATTATTACTAGATAGTTTTGTTCTCTTTGTGCAGCCCGGCAGTCGGATTGAACTTGTACACACGGTATTGAGCTGGGGACTGGGTGCACGGTATTTTATGAGCATCACGAGACGTTCTGGGCATTATATTTAAAAAAAAAATGCTTTTATTTATTATTGTTGTAACATTTGTTATGTCCCTTCTTCATGTACGCTGCCATGCTGAAGCTCCTCTGCTGATATCCGGAACTATATGTAAACATGGTGACTCATGACAACTGAGAGGATGTCCAGAGGCAGAGGACAATGGAGGCAAATTAACTGGGGTTTTGTTTTGTGGAGAACTTTGTGGTGTTCTCATGTGGAGAACTTTGCGGTGTTCTCATGTGGAGAACTTTGCTGTCATTCTCGATTCGGGAAGGTTGGTTACAGTGGTTCTGATGCTTCTCAAAACCGTGATGCATCGTGTCTCACCGTCTAATAGTCTGTGAAATCCCGATTTCATTGTGTGTCTTAGTTTTCCTCTCGCCCTACCAGGAGCACACTGGAAAAGCATTGTCCTGTCAACCAGCTATTTTTTTTCCCTTTTTCATGTCAGTTTATTTTCATATTTTAATAAAGTAATTTTGTAACCGTTCCCTTCAAAAATGTTTGACATCCGTTCGAGCCAGGGTTGTAACACATTTCACTTAAAAATTTTTGATTAAGCAATATCTTATTGAATCAGTTGTCTGGTGGCAGTCTTTTAGAATACACAATTTTAATGTGACTTGCCCCAAGAGTTTTGGGGCATGTCACATTTGGGGCTATCTTGTCCAATAGGGCTACCTAAAACTGACTGCTGGTAACACGACATGGCAACCACATTTCAAAGTAAGTGTCAGGCCCAGTGAGCAAATATTTATTCATGAACATAGTTCTGTTATTGGGGCATGTGAGGACATATCATGTTGCACAATAACATCTTCACATCGCCCAAGCCTACACCCGTCCAGTTGATCATTAATATGATTTAAGTTCTCAAAACTTGAATGACTCATTAGGCCTTAAATTAAGCCAGGTCATGACAATTCCAGAGCTTAATAAATACTCTGATCCTGTTAACTTCGCAGCATGTTTTGCTTACTTGGGCTTCTATAAGCAGCTGCCTGAAGACTTAATAATGATAATTGACTCTTACAAAGGTGCAGCGGTCCAATGTGCAGCATTGCTTGTACAAAAATGATCGACATTATAGAATTGTCAGAAAGAAACCTTTTCTGCGATCCCTTCACGAAAGTCAATGAATATAACTGAAGTATACCAAAGAACACAGCCAGAGATTTTATGGAACAAAGTGCTTTGGATTGATTAAACAAAAATGGAACTATTTGGCCGAAACCACCAAAGATTAATTTGGAGAAAAACAGGGGAAGCATTGGAAAAAAAAAAAAGCTTACCAACTGTTAAACATGGGGGGTGGGTCAATTATGCTTTGGAGTTGTGTGGCAGCCAGTGGCACAGGAAATATACTGCAGGTGGAAGGAAGATTGGATTCAACTAAATGTCAACAAATCCTAAAAGTGAATGTCAGTGAAGAAATTGAAGCTGAAAGGAGGTGAATGTTTCAACAAAGCAAGAAAGATTGTTAGCTGGCTACAAGAAAAATTTGGAAGCTGTGAAGGAGGTGTTATTAAATATGTACTGACTGGGTGCACATGCCACATTTAGTTGTTTTTTTTTATATATATTAAATCAGGGGTGCAGGCTTTTCTTCCAACCGAGCAGTTACACACCTGATTCTACTAATCAACCACTAGCTCTTTGCTAAGGACCTTGATTAGTAGAATCAGGTGTGTCACAAAACAGTAATAAGTTGAAAGTTTTTTGATTTGGTTTCAGGTATGCTTGGGATCATTATTTTGTGAAATGATCATTTGAAGCCAATTTTCTAAGCTTCCTTGGTGGGTGAGAGTTTTTGGCTAGAATATCTTGGTTCTTCCATTGACATTAACAAAACCCCTGGACTGTAGATACAAAACAACCCCATAATATCAAGGACCTAGCATCATATTTCACCATAGGTATGATGTTATTTTCAACATAAGCATCCTTCTTCCAATGCCAAAGCTTGATTTTAGTCTCATCTGACATAACATCTGGTCGCAATTGAAGTTCTTCCAGGTCAAAGGAGAAGGTATATTCCAGCTATAACATCCACAAAATTATTGTACCTCACTGGTCAAAGTAAAATTGAAAAACAATAGCAGCATTATAGTGCTGAATTTTTGTCATTTAGATTTTTATTCTTGAGAAATTCTGTCCTGGGTCCCAATGCTAGGCGATTCTCTCTTTCAGGCTAAAGGGTGACTGTTTTTTTGACTAATCATTTTTGAAGTCAAACTATCGTTGAATCCTTTACTTTGTGCTGACCTATATTCTCTGTGGAAGTACAGCGGCAGAGCGATACTTTACATTACCTACAAATGTAGTGCCGGCACTGGTCGACTACAACAACAAAGAAGAGCAACAATTTGCAATGGCCACGTTCGCTTCGCCGCCATACTTCCACAGAAAATATAGGTCAGCACAAAGTAAAGGATTCAATGATAGTTTGACTTCAAAAATGATGGTATAAACAGTCAAAATAACCCTGATAGACTGTCGTCCTATTTTATTTGCTTTGGGTGCACTGTGGAGTGTTTAAGTGCGTTTGGTAGTGGATAGAGTTGCGCTAGCATTAGCAACGTGTGTATGTCCAAAAGAAGGGACAGCATGGAATTAGCTGAAAATGGTTTCCATCAATCAACTACATCATGGGTAAGTCGTAATTGAGACATTATGTACAAAATTCCGAACTATCCCTTTAATATCCAGGAGCAAAAACATAAAAATTAAAATTAGACCCAGTCTCCAATAATAGCCAGGTAGAGAAAATACCTCACTGTGACAGTTCAGCAGTCTGTCAGTGTACCGTTGCGGCTAGCTTACAGGTGTGTATGGAAGAGATATTCTGATATTAAATTCAAATGAGATGTTATTAAATATTCAGAGAAACATTCAGCTGAAACAGCAGCAAGGCACTCCAGAATAAGTTATGACAAGTGTGCAAATGGAAGTTCATATCGCACAGCATGAACGAGTAAAATGGGGAGATTGATTGTGGCCTTTGCATATTGATAAATTGACAAGTTGTAGGTTGATGTATTTTAAATATACATTTTGAAGAAAACATGTAAAATGGTCTGTCTTGCATGACTATGAAATCCTGTATACCAGCAGGTTACAGATTTCAGTACTTGTAACCTACATTTAGAACGAGGTGTACCACTGGCATCACAATGGTCTCCACAATAACCAATCTATAACAAATGCTGGAGCAGCAAGCAATTACATTCCCAGGCTACTAACTGAACTGTTACGGTAAGTAAAATGTTTTCAACATCTGTCAAAACAACAGGTGCCATGCATGTAAGTTGTGTAGTGTAAGTTGTGTAGTATTTCATTTTATTTGTGTGAATGCATATGAAAAGTACAAACCACATAGTTGTTTTTCACAACCCACCAGCAGGTCCGACTCAGGACCACAGATTTAATTCTAGGTTTCCCTGTTGAATTTGCTCAGCTTTTACTTTAAGCATTCCAACGGCCTAACAAGGAGGTGTCATACTGATTGATTGCAGGGGTGTGTGATTGATGGCTTTTGTGTGTCGATCCAGTTGGGAGCTAGGGGTTCATTTGAAGGTGGCAAAAAAAATCAGAGACTGCAGTCAAGAGTGTGTCCTAGACAAAAAGACAAGACAAATCACTGGCTGCAGTTAAGAGTGTGTCCACCCTGCTGTGTGATCATACTGCAGGTGAGGTAAATCACAGACTGCAGTTAAGAGTGTGTCCACCCTGCTGTGTGTTCATACTGCAGTTTAAAGTGTGTCCACCCTGCTGTGTGATCATACTGCAGTTTAAAGTGTGTCCACCCTGCTGTGTGATCAGACTGCAGTTTAAAGTGTGTCCACCCTGCTGTGTGATCATACTGCAGTTTAAAGTGTGTCCACCCTGCTGTGTGATCGTACTGCAGGTGAGGTAAATCACAGACTGCAGTTAAGAGTGTGTCCACCCTGCTGTGTGATCATACTGCAGGTGAGGTAAATCAGACTGCAGTTTAAAGTGTGTCCACCCTGCTGTGTGTTCATACTGCAGGTGAGGTAAATCAGACTGCAGTTTAAAGTGTGTCCACCCTGCTGTGTGTTCATACTGCAGGTGAGGTAAATCACAGACTGCAGTTAAGAGTGTGTCCACCCTGCTGTGTGATCAGACTGCAGTTTAAAGTGTGTCCACCCTGCTGTGTGATCGTACTGCAGGTGAGGTAAATCAGACTGCAGTTTAAAGTGTGTCCACCTTGCTGTGTGATCGTACTGCAGGTGAGGTAAATCACAGACTGCAGTTAAGAGTGTGTCCACCCTGCTGTGTGATCATACTGCAGGTGAGGTAAATCACAGACTGCAGTTGAGAGTGTGTCCACCCTGCTGTGTGATCAGACTGCAGTTTAAAGTGTGTCCACCCTGCTGTGTGATCGTACTGCAGATGAGGTAAATCAGACTGCAGTTTAAAGTGTGTCCACCCTGCTGTGTGATCAGACTGCAGTTTAAAGTGTGTCCACCCTGCTGTGTGACCAGACTGCAGTTTAAAGTGTGTCCACCCTGCTGTGTGATCATACTGCAGTTGAGGTAAATCACAGACTGCAGTTAAGAGTGTGTCCACCCTGCTGTGTGATCAGACTGCAGTTTAAAGTGTGTCCACCCTGCTGTGTGATCGTACTGCAGGTGAGGTAAATCAGACTGCAGTTTAAAGTGTGTCCACCCTGCTGTGTGACCAGACTGCAGTTTAAAGTGTGTCCACCCTGCTGTGTGATCATACTGCAGTTGAGGTAAATCACAGACTGCAGTTAAGAGTGTGTCCACCCTGCTGTGTGATCAGACTGCAGTTTAAAGTGTGTCCACCCTGCTGTGTGTCCATACTGCAGGCGAGGTAAATCAGACTGCAGTTTAAAGTGTGTCCACCCTGCTGTGTGATCAGACTGCAGTTTAAAGTGTGTCCACCCTGCTGTGTGACCAGACTGCAGTTTAAAGTGTGTCCACCCTGCTGTGTGATCGTACTGCAGGTGAGGTCAATCAGACTGCAGTTTAAAGTGCGTCCACCCTGCTGTGTGATCATACTGCAGGTGAGGTTATAACATGAGAATATTATCTTTTGTTGGAGACATGCTGCTCTCTCTTTGCTCTTCTTTGTATGGGATTTTTAACTTTTATAAGATATTCTGGCATCTCTCTCTCTCTCTCTCGCTCTCCCTCCTTAGGGGTATCAGAGGGGAAGGAGGTATTTGCATATGAATGAGGCTGCAGTCACAGGCTCTCAGTCGCTCAAGGTCACAGTCTTGATTACATCTATATGGAGAAGACTCTGGGTATGTTCATGGGCAGAATATGAGGGGCAGGAGGAGAGAGAAGAATAACATGTAGGTGTGGTACAGTCATGGTTGTGGCTTTATAATTTGGCCTGTATTTACAGTATATCCAGAAGTGTCCAGGAGCTCAAATGGAAAACCTTTTCTTTTTTTTTCTTTGGATCTCAGCTTAGATTTTTTTTGTGGGGGCTATATTTTTTTGGGGGGGGGCAAGTATCACAATTTCTTTATATATTCTAATTACGACCATAATATATCCCACCAAACAAACAACCTCTGTCAAATTGTTACTGAACTATGAACTATGATATGCTTTTGCTGGTTAAGTCCTGTAACAGATCAAAACTGTGACAGAGATGATAATTGGATAAAGTTTCCAGAAAAATACATTAAATGATTGTTTCCATAACAATGAGTTATGAGTTGGTTGAGTGGATTCATTGTGATGTTTTCTGTTTCATGCAACAGTACGGCAAAATTAGGTGGTAGTGTACTGCTCAGAGGACACCACCACCTTTCATTTTGTTAAATTTAAGATTATCTGTATTTTATTAGTATTTCATTTGTAGGACAGTTGCAGTCATTTATTTTTCATATAGATATGACAGATTATTCTTGCAAAGAACACTAGTATAGGCATCTGCATGTAGGTCTTTTTCACATTCTGAGGTAAACCTCACCCTGTGGATGTTGTTATTCTCACATTCTATTGGTATGTGAATCTGTCTTCTGTGCAAGCGCTTGTTTACCAAGCCACCACTGTAATGTCATGCTGTTGGTGTGATGCATCAAATTCATGCAGAAGTAATATGAAGCAACTGTTTTCCTATTCTACCAACTTTTTTGTTTTGCTTTGTGTTACAATGGCAATTCCTAGATCTGCTCAGTGATCTCTATATGCACACCTGCAAAAAAAAAAAGAATGATCAGGGAAATAAATCATGAGAGGTTTAAGGAGATGAGTGTATATACAAAAAGAGCACCTCTGCCCAGCATCCAGCATCCAAAAGGACAACTATCATTTAAATCAACCTTTTTTTAATTTAAAAATGAATCAAACCACAAATCTCTCTCTCTCTCAATTAAAATTTTTTAAACAATTTCAAATGTGCTTTATTGGCATGAAAGTAAGGCATTCCAATGTTGCCAAAGCAATACAGTATTGATAATTACAATAAATAAATAACAATACCACCCTTATGTATTTATTTTAACTATACATGTTATAATCAGTATAAACAAATATATAGATATACACAAGACGATTACACAGAAATGCACAGAGAAAAAAAAAACTTGAAAGCATTAGTATGTATAATACAAAAGTAATTGAATAATTTAATATGTTTTCTCTCGTTTTATGGCAATTCATAATAAATTGTGCAACGAGCTTTATTGTATTTGTTTGTTCCCCTAATAGTATCCTTACCTTTTCTACATCTGACAGAATAGAAAAGGTGGGATTTTCAACAGTAAGATATGGTAGAAATTACTTTTGAATCTGATCATATTTTTTGCAAAAGAGGATAAAGTGCATTTCAGTCTCAATGCTGAGTGGCAATGCTGACAGAGTCTCTTTTCTCTGGCCAGCCAGCCATGTCTTTTTATGGCTAGCTTGTGATCGCTGACTCTGTATTTTGTTAGAGCTCTTCTTTTTATGGGATTTTTAACTTTTATAAGGTATTCTGCCATCTATCTCTCACTCTCATTCTCTCTCTCTCCACAAGGACACAGTGCAGTCCATACACCAGTGAAGATACTCAATGTCTGGTGATGTCTATGGGTCGCAGACTTCAGGCAGTCATCAAATGCAAAGGATTTGCAACCAAGTACTAAATGATGATGACTTAATTTGCGATCATTTGTCCAATTACTTTTGGTCCCCTAAAATGGGGGAACTATGAACTATGTGAAAGGCCTGTAATCCCTACATTTTTCACTAGGTATGGGTGAAAAAGCTGATGAATTCTACATGAGTGTGCTTTCAGGGTCTTTTGATGATTAGGGGTGCTTGATTTGTTAATCTTGTTATGGGCATTTTATGAAACCATGACCATAGTGCCTGGTGAGAGGGTCACATGACTTCTGACTTCATCATCAAGCCCTTCCCAGTTTAGGGATTATCCAGAGTCTAACGCTACTAATTAAACAATCCGCATGATTCCCAGCTAATTGCTCTGTTCACAGAGAAAAAAGGTTGTAATTAACACATGGAGCAGGCTTTAAGGCTTCTTGGCAAAATGGTGTTTAATTACATGAGAAAATAATCTTGCCAGCAATCCCCTTCCTGCATGTCCTATGATGTTCAGCTCGAGGCTCAACTCATTTTACCCTCATGGGATTCGCAACAAAGGATTTAAGAGACTTTATTTCCCAGCATTGAAAATGATCGAGAGCATTGGCCGTTCTTTTGTTCTTTCTGCCCTGAACATTGGTTAACATCAGGGTTTAGGCCAGATGAGCGATAGGGCACAGGACACAAAACCCCACAGGCTACTGAAAAGGAATATCAGAGGGTGAACTGTGTGCTTTTGAATGTTTAAGGGCCCGACACAACAACACGGAACATCACTGCCACACAGAGCACTGACAGCAGCCCATAGACCGGGCTGCACAGATCAACTGAGGGAATGCTAGATTTTAGACACACAATATAGACCAGATAATTAAGTGATGGTCTGGATAGTCTAGCTTAATCTATACTGCTTCTAAGGAAGAATTTAAGAATGCTGGACCCTGCAGCAGAGCATCTGGAATCACAATGACGTTAAAATGCTTTGTTATCCACTCCAGTTGAGAGTGCTTGTGTATAGATTCTATAGGATCTCATCACAACACTTGTTATTATTGTATAAGAATATAAAATACCATATAACATCAATTAAATCCATCCAACTATGAATGTGTTTTTGTGAACGTTGTGACTGGGTACGTTCTCACCTGTTTGAATAGTGGCCAGAGATATTGGTTTATTTGCAAAATCACATAAAATATTCAATGGAAATGAAATCACTACTGCATGGAACCCAAAACACTTTCCTCTGAGCGCTGCACTGCAGTCATAAGTCTTTTCGATTACATATACACAGAGGGGGCCCTTGTTTCTAAGAAGTTCATAAAATATGTTTATCATGAATCTTAGTGAAACTACTTTCAGTAATTGTGACTGTGCCATTAACTTAGCATTATGTGTATGTATATTATTATATATATAACTTAGCATTATGTGTCTACATACCAAAAAGGCCAGTAGATTGCTTCATTTACACAATAATTAATTCTTAAATCAGTTTTTTAGCAGAAAACATGATCTTCTTGCACTCATTAAGAATGGTAGAATTATTATATTTCCTGACAGTTGTAAGCTACATTATAAAGCCACCATCTAAAACATTGATTTGTGCCTTTTTATTTGTAGTTAATGTGCATAAATAGTAAGGCAATAGACTGCAAATAGACTGATGCTCTGGATTTGAACAACAGCATATGTTAATAAGCATTAAACAAAAATAAAATGTCATTGCAAAAAGAGGACATTCAGGTGACCTGAGCAGCATGACACAGTTGAATATTGTAATATTCTATTTAAAGCGAGCACTTAATTAAGGTCACTTTTCCTCTGCGATGGAGACAACGGCAGGTTTGTGTATTTTTTACTTTGCTTCATAGCTGTAAATCATATAAATAAACGATCTTTAAAAAAGCAGACTTCGAACCCACCACCTCTACTGTGGTTTAGTTCATCTGCAGCAGAACACAAAATAGAATATAACCAACCAAGCACTGCAGCTAGAGCCATAGACATTTGTTGTATGAGACCCACTTTGAGTCTGCACTGTTGGCAATTAGGAACTCTTACAGGAGTCCCAGGCTTGTTTCATGTCTTGTTATATAATGGTATTGCTTCACAATTAGCGTGATATACTTAATATGGCTGTTTGGAAGCTGCAGTTATAAGAAGAATCAACTTTACTGTGTTGGTAAGGGTCAGAAAATGTCTGAATTATCTCTATTTCTCAGATAGGAAAAAAAAAGCCAATTGTGGAAATGTTTGATTATGTACTGCAAAGCAGAACCGCAGGGTCATAGATTCCTCAAAGACCTTAATAAATCCTTTGTAAGAAAAAGCCTTTCTGACATTTTTTCTGTCTGCCTGCAGGAAATTAAGGGGATTTGTAGTTGTAGTACTTTTCTGTGATTTAGAGCTGTCTGCACAAGTTAATAAACAACACTGTCATTTCTCTGTGCTATATAATGACTTAACTGACAAATAACATCTGGCTTTTAGCAAAATGTTTCTCTCAAATTTAAGTGTTCTTCATAGACAGTGTACTATATTATTTGCTCTTTCAGAATGTATTTATCTATATAAAAAGTAAGCAGGAGTATTTTTATATTAGGCAGCCTCTTTTAGTTTGGAGTGTCCATTTGGTACTCCTGTAGTGTGTGGACAGTAGGGTGTAAAATAGTCATTGGCTCTCCTGTAGTACTGTGGTGGAGTTTCCACCACTTCCAAGAGAAGGGAAGTATCTGATGACGATATAATTGTTGCTTGATGACATGAGTGGTAATTGATGATTACGGACACACAAAAATGGCTACTTAATCTGTCTGGACGCTGTGAGTTTTTAACAGAAGGAACGGTGCTTGGAAGAAGGAGGAGTACATGTAGGTGCGGTTTTCTGGTCTCTTTGTAAAACACTCTCTAGATTGGGTGTCGTGAAAAGTCTCTCAAGGGCAATAGGTCTGGTCTGGAGATGAACTTACACTAAAAAAAGCAACTCTAAAGTCCTGGTAAATCTTTTCAGGAACTATATTGACGGTCAATCAATCACATATGTTATTTTGACAAGACTACTTTTATTATAAATGTCCCTAGCACCGCTAGAAATGTAGCAAGCTGTCCCCATAGTCTTAAATGAGCAAACCACCACCGTCTTTTTGGCTAAGCGCTAATTAAACTCGACTGTGACAGAGAAGTCTGTCACGGTTTTTCACAGCATGAAACCCCATTCTGAAGATTGTTCCAGATAAAGTCGGCATTGTAGCCTGCATTACATCGTAGCTGGCATTAACTTTCATCTGTATCCTATAACCTAATCACAAATATTGCAAACATTAGCCTACAAACGCAGACTCCATATTCTTTTCTTGTCTGATGAATTTTTGGTTTTATTTTAAACATCCCCTTATTGAGTCGGTACAAACATACCGCTAACACGTTGGCTCTATTCCCCGCACATTTTCTTAATTTTTTTGGACTATCCAGGCGTAGGTTTGGTTAGGTTTCACTCGTTCCATAGACCGTATATAGGCCTAAACAACCAAATAACTTAGCCTAATAATGTTAGGCTATTGTTCAAAATACCCGCCCGAACCTGTCCTCTTATTAAAAAATTTGAATACCCGCCAGTTACAGTCTATGGCTAGCTGCCGTATGTTCTAGTTAAAACTAACATTAGCTGCTCTTAGGAGCTAGCTAGTTGGAGAAGCTGGTTAGTAACGTTAGCTAGGGCAATCACGGTAGCTATCGTTAGCTTGCTAGCTAAATGTTAAAACGACTTGCCGTGAGCTATCGTTAGCTTGCTAGCTAGCTAACCCAGCATTGGTAAGCAATGGTAATGTTCATGGCAGGGGGAGTAGGCGATTGCATACGGGGGGGGGGGGGTGGAATATTTAATTAATATTTTAATTGATAAGGTTATACAGGTATGGAGCAATTGATTTCAGATACTTAACCCACAGTTTGTTTGGCTGCTTGTTCCGAGATGCTGGGCCTGTAGTGTAGCTGCAACATCCCCTGCTGTCTCATCTCACGAAACAGTATTTTTTTTTCGTGGTAGACACATCATAGCTTGCTCCAAAATGAATATGTGATGACAAACATATTGAAGATGAGTGACAAGGCAGTCAATTTATTATGTTATGAACTGCATCCACAAAACAACAGCTTGTTCACGGTAGGCTACTAAGGGATGTTCTCCATCGACTTCCACTCAAAAATACAACGTGTTTCTAGTGAATCTCCTCTATTTTTCTGAGGAAGTGAGGTATCACACTAGGAGATTCACTGAAATAACAAATATTTTATATGAAATGCACACACCCAGACACACACACTCATAAACATACATATACAGTTCACTCCAAAAGTGTTAGGACAGTGAGGTATCAAACAAGCCTCAAACCATCACTCTCCTGCCAGATATGCAGTAGATATGAATGGATCACTTGAAGGGTTGTTTCTCCTGACTTATTTTTCCATAGAGTTCAAAAGGAAAATTAGTTGGGAGAAATAACCCTTAGTGATCCATCCATATCTACTGCATATCTGGCAGTAGAGTGATGGTTTGAAGCTCGTATTGATACCACAGACCCCTTGATGAGTTGCAGCCATTTCGCCAACCATGTGTTCCGTACTATTCCTGTGTAATTTACCCCCCCCCCCCCCCCAATTACTTTTCATCCCGTTAAAATGCTACACGGTTCACCCAATGTGATGTAAAAACCCTCAAATTAAAGCTGGAAGTTTGCTCTTTAACGTCATAGTCACTGTTCCATTTAAAAACCAATGTTCTGGAGTACAGAGCCAAAACAACAAAATTTGTGTCACTCGCCCGAATACTTTCCATCCCCACTGTAGGATTTTCTGCAATTTTGACTTGTCTTAAAATGCTTCTTCTCCTACAAAAATTGATCGAAATTTAGTAGTTTGTCTCAGCTAACATACCTGTACGCAGGTATTATTTCTAGTGGTTTATGTCAAAAAATGATGTCATCTCATCAATGCTAATATTTCAAAAACCGTTTGATATAGTTATGAAAACTTGGTTTGGTGATTGAGGGAGATCAAGATTCATGCTACAAAGACTTATCGCAATCAAACCACATGGTGGCGGTATAGAGATACAATAATATCACTGTTCCTTTGCAGAGATATCACACTTGCAACAATGACAAAAGCCCTTATTAGAAACATAGATATGTGCTTTTTGTGTCAGCTCTGTCTTGAATTGCCCACCATTTTGTATTATAATATTCATCTATTATTTTTCAAAATTCACTAAAATCACTGATGATGCAGAGAAGTTGATGACATAGTCCATCATCTCAGTTGGAACATATGAATATACGGTTGTGACCCACAGGCATGTCTATTGTTTTTTTTGTTTTTTTTATTGTGAACACAGAAATGAAGAGAATATTTGCCATGGTTTTATGATCAGCCAAAATATTGTCTTTGTATTTAGTGAATAATCTTACCTTCAGATCCACAAATCTGGCTGGCTCTGGTTCATCAGTTTACATTTAGATATATTACCATTTCAAAATGGATAATAGCTCATGGCTTTAATCCACACGTCCATTTTGGGTATTTTAAATCAAGCCGCTGTGACACCCCTCTGGCAAGGGTATGGACAGCAGCCCTCATCTTCCTTCTTAGGGAGAGGGTGCTCAGGGGTAATCTTCACAAACCCCATCATTACCAGCCCGGAATTACCCATCCTCCGACTACTGTGTTTACTTCTATGTGGCTGGTGGCTGGTGGCAGGCTTTTGCAGGGGTAGGTTAAGGGTCTTACATCACTCCATTTTGCCGCGTATCATTACACTGCATTGGGCCTTGTCACATCATCATCATGAAATAGCCTTATCTGCTTCATCCTGGTCTCCCCTCACCAAACACTGTAAATCCCCCACCCGCCCACTCACCCCACCGCAAAATTAATAGCAATGGCAGCCATTTAAGCTATTTGTTTTTCCATCCTTTTCAGATGCCTTGTATTGCACAGCCACCTGTCACCAAATGGATTGAGAGCGTCGCCGTTAATGACAATGGTTATGTCTGAAGAGATGATAGTGCTGACAGGAACACTGCAGACAGAGACTGTTCTGTGCCATGGATGCCGGATGTGCAAATTCAGTTTTATCACATTCGGTTTCAATATGATCATGTTGTAGGCTAACTGTCGCTAAAGGCAGACAATATACTTTTCAAACTGCATTTCTATCTTTACTTTGAATTCCTCACAATTCTGTTATGAAGCAATGTGTCTTTATAAAGCACTCTGTGAGGCATGCATTGTTTTCTGCAATACATTAAGTAAAATATGAAGAATATGGAGAATCAATCAATCCATTAACAATGATTTATTCATTGGTTTTGTTTGCTGATTGATTTATTTACTGATTGATTGATTGATTGATTGATTTAGTCATTCATGCTTGGTTGTTTGATTGGTTGGTTCATACCTGCCAACACGATCGTATTTCTGGGGCGTCTCCTGTTTTTTAGACACATTTCCCCGCCTCCTCCCGTATTGTGATTTCTCCCCTATTTCTCCTGTATTTCACCAATTGTGAGTTTTTGCTACAAAACGTAATTATATAAGCTGTAGAACAAACCAATGAAGGTCAAATGTCATTGCCAATGGTTTAGAATATGTCAGTTTGCGTTCATAAAAATCCCCCTTAACTCTCTGAGAGAGTGGCAACCTTCTGTAGCTGTTACCATAGCGACTAGGTAACGCACTGTACTCGAGTGCTTCTTCTCACAGCAAGGCTGCATTCGAATAGTCAAATTCGAGCAAGGAAGGATCCTTTAGTTTGCAGGAACCGGAAAATATTTCCCGGGCAGCCATGCTAAGGACCGTTCAAAATTTCTTATATTGAGAAGGAAAGGAGCTTCACAGTTTCCTTTTATCCGTCCTTTCACAAAGGATGCTCTGGAATATCCTTTTCAGGAGGAAGGTAGTATTCGCGCCCCATAATGCCGCCAATGTTTTCAAAGCATCTGAGTTTTCCGGAACCTACCGAATTAGGGGGCTGCGTCCCAATATTCTTCACTCCCCACCTCCCCACCTCCACTACCACTCCTCTACTACCCGGAAGTATGTGGAGGAAGGGAGGGGAGTAGGGGAGTGGAGGAGAGGAGCCGTGAACAAAATTGGGGACAGTGAATCTGCTTCACCGTCATCAAAAATCGCCGTCGACTATTGATGAAGTTGCCCTATCATAACTTTGACTGACGCCAAACCCATACATATTCCCAAAGCCAATCACAGTGTGGTAGGGGGGCGTGGTTTTAGGCGCTGCCCGGCAAGAGAGAGAGTGAACTCGTGTGGTTCGTGGAGCCGGCACAGCTGCCGGAAATCATGCAATTGGTGATTGATGATTGTTTATTAATTGTGTAATTAACCAATTGCTTTGATTGTTCGACAGTGAGCCTGAGGGCATAAAGGAAGACTGCTGGGAGTTCGGGGGAGAGACGAACTTGTGTGTGTTTTGTGTTGTGTAAACCGCCCGTGTAAAGCGGGCCTGAAATAAACGGAGTTTATCTCCAACCGAACTATTGTCTTCCGCCTCTTGAACCGAGGGGTGGCACTCACTTTGCCACAGTGGTGGCCCGTACGGGGAATATAAGAATTCAAGAGGCGGGATGGACCACAGCCAGGAACAGCCGGAGCAGTCGTCATCCATAGTAGCGCTGGGGAAAATGCTGGAGGGATTAGCTGCCATGCAGGAGCGACAGTCGGGCTGCTCATGCCGAGCAGATGGAAGCCCTGCGTGCGCAGGCTAACCTCCAGACCCAGGCGCTACTACAGCTGGCTGCTGCTTCCGGGGAGGCCAGGGGAAGGCAGAGCGTCGCGTCCCCAAAGTTTCATATACCCAAGATGACCGCGGACGACGACGCTCAAGCCTTCCTAGAGGCATTTGAGGTGGCAGCGGGGGCGTGCAGGTGGCCACTAGAGGAGTGGTCAGTACGCCTCCTGCTCCTCTTATCGGGGGAAGCACAGAAGGCTGCACATAGCCTGCCGGCAGCCGCTCGGGCGGACTTCCGCAATATAAAGAAAGCGGTCCTCGACCGAACGGGATTCAGCCCGGAAGACCACCGACGTCGGTTCCGGGAGACCTCCCTGACGGAAGAGGACCGACCGTTCGCCTACGCCCAGCGGCTGGCGGACATGGCGAGGCGCTGGCTCCGGCCGGAAATAAGATCAGCTGTGGGAATAGTGGAGCAGGTGGTCCTGGAACGATTCATCGCGGGGTTGCCGGCGGATACAGCCAGCTGGGTCCAGTGCCATCGGCCCACCAACCTGGATAACGCCGTCACCCTGGTGGAGGACCACCTAGCACAACATCCCCTCACCCAGCAGCAGAAACCGGAGCCGGCGCCGCGGAAAAAGTTTTTTCCCCGGTCTATTCCCCTTCCCGTTTCCCGTCCCCAAAACCCCTCCTTCCCTCTTGTTAATTTCCCTCGTGTTTCTTCCCCTTCTCCCCACTCAGGCTCAGTGGCGGTGCAGTCCGGCCCACAGGGAGCTCCTCAGACACCTGGACCGGGATGTTGGCGGTGCGGACAGCCGGGCCACCTGCGCCGCGATTGTCCGCTCATGGAGGTGGGGCAGGTGGTCCGTGTTGTCGGCCCGCCCACCTCCGCTCCCGATCCAGACGGGGCGTACTGCATTCCGGTAAGGGTGCAAGGGAGTGAACACCGGGCGCTGTTGGATTCAGGGGCTAGGCAGACCATGATCCAACAGAGCCTGGTTCGACCAGAGGCTTTGGTACCGGCACGTTGGGTAACTATTAAGTGTGTGCACGGGGATATACACAAATATCCTATAGTACCAGTGGAAATTCGCATAAAAAATAAAACACATATTTTGGAGGCTGCGGTTAGCTCCCGCCTCTCGCACCCTCTGATTTTGGGCACTGATTGGACAGGATTTAAACTGGTAGCGGAGAAATTGATGGGGGTGCGATCACGACCGCTAGGGAAGTGTGAGGTGTGTGCAGTGGACAATGGTGACGCGGGGTCGTCCGACACTGCCGAGGGGGGGGCGGCATCGGGAGAGCCTCCGGTGGAGACTCCTCAGGTGCCGGTGTTCCGCCCCCTGGAGGATTTCCCACTCGCTCAGTCTCGTGACGATACCCTACGCTTCGCTTTTGATCAGGTGATATATGTTGATGGTCAGTTAGTGCGCCCGGATGCTGCACGATCTCACCCATATTTTGCTATTATTAGGGACAGATTGTACAGAGTGAGTCGTGACACTCAGATAGGTGAGGAAATAACCCAGTTGTTGGTACCTAAAAGCCGCCGGGAAATGGTTTTCCAGGCGGCTCACTACAACCCCATGTCTGGTCATTTGGGATATGATAAAACACTAAACCGGATAATGGCCCGTTTCTACTGGCCGGGCATTTGGGCGGACGTACGTCGGTGGTGTGCGGCTTGTCCAGATTGTCAGCTAGTGAATTCCCCGGCTATCCCAAAAGCGCCGTTGCGCCCTCTACCGTTAATTGAGGTCCCTTTTGATAGAGTGGGCATGGACCTCATCGGGCCATTTGACAGGAGCACCCAGGGTTACCGATTTGTATTAGTTCTGGTGGATTATGCAACCCGGTATCCCGAAGCAGTGCCGTTGCGCAATATCTCGGCCAAGAGTGTTGCGCAGGCATTGTTTCAGATAATCTCCCGCGTCGGAATCCCGAAAGAGATTCTGACGGATCAAGGCACCTCGTTTATGTCACGCACATTACGCGAACTATATGAATTGTTGGGAGTTCAGTCTATTAAAACCAGCGTGTACCATCCCCAAACGGATGGGCTCGTTGAGCGTTTTAATAGGACTTTAAAATCGATGATTCGGAAGTTCGTACACGATGATAGCCGAAATTGGGATAAGTGGTTAGTTCCTCTATTGTTTGCAGTGCGAGAGGTTCCCCAGGCCTCCACGGGATTTTCTCCCTTTGAATTATTGTTCGGTAGAAAACCACGGGGTGTCTTGGACCTAGTTAAAGAAAGCTGGGAGGAGGGTCCAAGTCCCAGTAAAAACGAAATTCAATACGTTATGGACCTACGAGCAAAACTCCATACACTGGGTAGATTGTCACGGGAGAATTTGCTCGAGGCTCAGGAACGGCAGCTGAGGCACTACAATAAAGGAACTAAGCTACGGCAATTTTCACCGGGAGATAAAGTCCTAGTATTGCTCCCGACTTCCAGCACAAAATTACTCGCCAAGTGGCAAGGACCCTTTGTGGTCACACGACGAGTGGGGGAAGTCGATTATGAGGTAGAGCGATCTGATAGAGAGGGGGCGAAACAGATTTATCATCTCAACCTATTAAAAGCATGGAAAGAGGTGGTACCGGTCTCCCTGGTTACGGTCGATCAGGAAAGAGATGAGCTGGGGCCAGAGGTACCAAATTCTACCAATCAAACCTCACCCCTTTCAGGTAGCCATCTCTTACCGAATCAGAGAGCGGATCTTGCCTTGTTGGCAAAAGCGCTTTGCGGATGTGTTTTCCCCTCTACCAGGTCGCACTCACCTCATAAACCACCACATTGAGACAACCCCGGGCGTGACGGCGCGTTCACGGCCCTATAGACTGCCGGAACATAAAAAGAAATTGGTTCAGGCAGAAATAAAGGCAATGCTAGAATTGGGGGTAATAGAGGAGTCTAACAGTGCGTGGAATAGTCCCATCGTGCTAGTGGGTAAGCCTGATGGCTCTATTCGGTTCTGTGTAGACTATCGTAAGGTGAACGAAGTGTCACGTTTTGATGCCTATCCAATGCCTCGGGTCGACGAGCTCTTGGATCGGCTAGGCACGGCTTGTTTTTTTTCGACACTGGATTTAACCAAGGGCTACTGGCAGATTCCCTTGTCTCCGGAGTCCAAGGAAAAAACGGCTTTCTCCGCTCCGGATGGGTTATACCAATTCCGGACACTTCCGTTTGGGTTATTCGGGGCCCCTGCCACGTTTCAACGTCTGATGGACAGGGTGCTGCGTCCGCATGCTGCTTTCGCTGCAGCCTATCTGGATGACATCATCATCCACAGCAGCAGCTGGGTTCAGCATGTGCGGCATGTGGAGGCGGTGCTCGAGTCCCTGAGACAGGCGGGGCTCACGGCTAACCCAAAGAAGTGTGCAATTGGCCGAGCGGAGGTACGGTATTTGGGGTACCACTTGGGAAGTGGGCAGGTGCGGCCTCTAGTGGATAAAAACCGCAGCGATTGCGACCTGTCCCCGACCCAAGACAAAAAAAGAGGTGAGGAGGTTTTTGGGACTGGCCGGCTACTACAGGAGGTTTATTCTGCTAACTCAGAGCTGACCAGTCCCTTAACCGACTTGACTCGGAAAGGTGCCTCAGATCCGGTCCAGTGGACGGAGCTGTGCAGGCAGGCGTTTGAGAGGGTAAAGGAAGCCCTTTGTGGGAAACCGCTCTTGTTCACCCCCTAATTTCTCTCTCCCTTTTAATTTGCAGACGGACGCATCGGACAGAGGGCTGGGGGCCGTTTTGACTCAGCAGGTGGAGGGGCTCGACCGACCAGTGCTGTATATTAGCAGGAAGCTCTCGCAGCGGGAAGCTAAGTACAGCACGGTCGAGAAAGAATGTCTGGCCATTCGGTGGGCGGTCGGGTCCCTCCGTTATTACCTACTGGGTCGCCCATTCACCCTCTGTTCGGACCATGCTCCCCTCCAATGGCTCCACCGCATGAAGGATACCAACGCCCGAATCACTCGTTGGTATCTGGCTTTACAGCCTTTTAATTTCAAGGTGGTTCATAGGCCGGGAGCGCAGATGGTGGTGGCCGACTTTCTCTCTCGCCCGGTGGGGGAGGGGGGGGAGGTTGGTCGGCGGCCGGATGGCTTCCCGGCCTAAGTCGGGCGGTGGGGGTATGTGGTAGGGGGGGCGTGGTTTTAGGCGCTGCCGGCAAGAGAGAGAGTGAACTCGTGTGGTTCATGGAGCCGGCACAGCTGCCGAAATCATGCAATTGGTGATTGATGATTGTTTATTAATTGTGTAATTAACCAATTGCTTTGATTGTTCGACAGTGAGCCTGAGGGCATAAAGGAAGACTGCTGGGAGTTCGGGGGAGAGACGAACTTGTGTGTGTTTTGTGTTGTGTAAACCGCCCGTGTAAAGCGGGCCTGAAATAAACGGAGTTTATCTCCAACCGAACTATTGTCTTCCGCCTCTTGAACCGAGGGGTGGCACTCACTTTGCCACACACAGATCTTCCACATGGTCAGCCCATTTAAAGCTGCAAAATTTAAGTTACAACCTATAGTTGCATCAGTGTAAACAAGCCTGATTTTACCGTCAACAGGCTAAATATGAACACTGCATCAATTTACTGCGTACCTGATGCCTGTGTTGCTAACATCACTGAATGGATTGAGAGTAAACTACCGATTGTTCTCTCTCAAGCTAACTCACTCAGAAAGCTACTTATCCACGTGGGGTGGAATAACATTCAAAACAGATCAAAAGCAAAGATGGAACAGGACTTTGACCTACTCCTCAACGAAAGTCTAAATCTCCCTAGCCTCGAGGTTTTTATTAGTGGGCCTCTACCAGCAATCTGGAGTTCTGAGCTGTTCTCTAGAGGTATGGATCTCAATGACTGGCTTAAGAGATCCTGTTCGCTGAAAGGACTCAACTACATCGACAACTTTGATCTTTTCTGGCAGCGAGGCCATTTGTTCGCCCAGGACGGATTACTGAACCAACATGGAGCCAGGACCTTACTAGACCACATTGACCATGCATTACACGCCACCCCTCTTCCAGGCATACCCGACCATGCATTACGCCACCCCTCTTCCAGGCATACCCGACCATGGGCCAAAGCTCCTGGAAATCAGCTGACTGTCTGCCATACCAGTCACCTTATCTCATCCGCTGAAGGGCTGAAGGCCGAGGTCTATCACCAGTCTGCAAAACAGAACATCGCAGCGCCTCCCCCCGCCCCCCCTCAAGGTCTGTCAACCTCCAGTGCGCAACGGCCCCCCCCCTCTCCTACCGGATGGAACTGCACAACGGACTCTCACTGAACTTCCACCTCCCCAAGCCCCTGCACCCCAGCCCTCCTTAACCTCTGACCCCAGCTCGCCCCCCCAAACCCCTACGCCCAAACCCTCCTCATCCTCAAGGGAGCCGGCCGCTGTCATCGCCTACAGCATCTGTCATCGCCTCCAACAAAAACTGTGGCATGGACAGCACTCCACTATGGACTGCGCTGTAGACGGTATTCCATCGAGGCCCCCATCCATTGACAATTTTCCTCCCCCTCCCCCTCCCCCCTGTCCAAGTGTGCACCACTCCACCCCCTCCTTATCCCATCCCAGGTCACCCCCCCCCCCCAAATACTGTCCTCTCCCCCCTGTCATACCCCCCCAATATGGTCCTTTCCCCTACTCCCTCGACCTCCCCCCCTGTCCCCTCCTCTCCCTCCTCCGCCTCTCCTTATCATGAGCTACCCAATGATATTTCGATCCACATGCCACATGTAAGTATGGCTACATTGGAGACCCTGTTCTCTACCTCACCCTTGGCATGTCGAACTGTCTCTTTCAGTTTTCCCTCCCACTCCCCAGTCACCCATTCTGAAAAGCCCCCCCCCCCCCTCCCCCCCCCTCAGCTACTGGCCCAAGCTGCAATCACAAACCGCACGCCATCACAAAGGCCCCTATCAGAACGCTGCGGCCTCGAAATGAAGCTACAGTCCGTCCCAAACTCACAAGAAAGGGCAAAAAAGACTCACGTCATTGATATCCTTCGGGTCCCAGCCAAAATAGCTCTAAAAGTGTCGATGTGCATGAATGTCCTAAAAGTGTTGAAAGTACTGTAACTACTCAGAAATGTTCTTTGGTGGAACCCCATGTACCCATGTTATGTATAGATATAAGCATATATGCTTATATCTGTGGTTTAAATTCAGAATCTATACCTCCAAGTCCTATTCCGACTTGGATCTCTACCCAGCGTAAATTGAAAGGCAGAGCCAAAAACTGTAATACCAGAAACCCTAGAAACCAAATAAATATCTCTACTTTGCCTAATCATATTCCACCTCAGAGGACAATCATGGCTCTGCTAAATGTAGGATCACTGATTTATAATCAATAACTCTAAAACCACAATTAAAAAACGCTATTTAGACACAACAGCAGAACTGCAGTTTGCTGACTTCACAAGTTCCTTAGATCAAGATATTTTTAACTATCCTTTAAATTAAATGGTAGATGCCTTCAACAGTAAACTGAGTGTCATGCTTGACAAAGTAGCTCCCTTAAAAAACAAAAAAAGGTCACGCGTCAAGGCGACACCGTGGATGAACAGAGCTACTTGTGACCTAAAGCGTTCCTGCAGAAAAGCTGAAAGAACATGGAGAAAAACTAAACTTGAGGTCCACCGTAGCATTCTGAAAGATAGCATTATCACCTACAACAAAGCTGTTCGCACTGAGAGACAGGCCCATTTTTCTAAAGTCATTACTGAAAATAGCGGAAACTCTAGAGTTCTATTCTCTACTATTGACAGACTACTAAACCCAACCGCCTTGACCCAATCAGTCTAACCTCTGCTCAGAAATGCGAAGAGTTTGCAAGCTTTTTCAAAGATAAAGTTATTTTGATTAGGACAGGCATGGTCATAAGAACTAATAAGCCTGACACACCTCACAAAAAACCGCCGACTCTTAGATGCTTTAACAATATTACGCAAATTGAACTCTGTAAGATCGTAACTCAAACAAACTCCTCCACCCTGTGCTCTTGACCCAATCCCTAGTAAATTTCTCAAGAACATCTATAGTAGTTTGTCTCCCTCCATCCTAAAGATAATCAACACTTCGTTAGAAACCGGCATCTTTCCTAATGCCTTCAAAACAGCAGTAGTGAAGCCTCTACTAAAAAAGTCAAATCTAGATAATAACATTCTTAATAATTACAGACCTATATCCAATCTGCCATTCATGAGCAAAGTTTTAGAAAAAGTGATTTTTAATCAACTCAATGCTTTTTTAAATGAGAACAGTATCTTAGAAAAGTTTCAATCAGGCTTCAGATCAAATCACAGCACAGAAACGGCACTAGTCAAAATAGTAAATGATCTTAGACTTGCTACTGACTCGAAAAAAATGTGTCAATCCTCATCCTCTTAGATTTAAGCGCGGCATTTGACACCATTGATCATAACATCCTAATTGACCGTCTTGAAAACTGGGTCGGCCTCTCAGAAAATGCTCTAAACTGGTTTCGAACCTATATAACTGGGAGAACATTTTTTGTTAGTTTGGGCGACCATGTATCTACAAAACATGAGCTACCCTTTGGCGTAGCTCAGGGAAGTTGTCTTGGTCCCCTGCTATTCTCACTGTACATGCTTCCATTAGGTCACATCATCAACCAGTACAATGTAAATTTTCATAGTTATGCAGATGACACCCAGCTATACATTTCTGTGGAGCCAACGGAGCCCGACTCAAATGGCCTAAGCTCGCTGACTGCCTGCCTGACTGCTATAAACAAATGGATGAGTGACAACTTCCTAAAACTAAACGAGGATAAAACAGAGATACTTTTACTAGGACCAAAATCTGAGAGAGAAACCCTTTTTAGTAAGCTTGGGGACCTTGCTCCCCAAACTAAACCAGAAGTTAAAAAAGGTCAATAGAGAAACTTCAGCTCATTCAAAATTCGGCTGCCAGACTTTTAACAAAGACCAGAAAGAGAGAACATATCACTCCCATCTTAACCACCCTGCACTGGCTCCCAGTTTCCTTTAGAATTGACTTCAAGGTAATTTTACTCACCTACAAAGCTCTAAATGGCACAGCACCCACATACATCTCTGACTTCCTAATTTCGTATCAGCCAACAAGAGCCCTCCAGTCCTCAGGTGCCGACCTTTTAACCGTTCCCAAAGTACTGCACAAAACGAGCGGGGAAGCCGCCTTTAGCTATTATGCCCCAAAGCTATGGAACACCCTACCCAGACACATTAAAGATGTAAGCTCTGTTAACATTTTTTTTTAAATGCTTAAAACCTACCTGTTCGAACAGGCTTTTAAATTAAATACTGGAAATGCTCCCTGTGTACCTAGCATTTCTGACTAGAATGACTAGATTTCTTAACTTACCTTTTTTTTTTTAAATCTACTTTTTTTTTTTTTTTACTATTTATAATGTATTTTAATGTACTTTCTTTTCTGTATCGCTTACCACGTACCTCAAAGGCTTTTATTATTTTAAATGTATTTTTTCTTATTCTATCTCTATTTTTTAATTCTATTCTTCTTTTTTATTTTTTTTCTATTCTTTTATTGTGAAGCACTTTGAGCTGCATTTCATGTATGAAAGGTGCTATACAAATAAAGCTTATTATTATTATTATTATTAGTATTGCGGTTCGCGTCGAGACACTAATTAACATGTAATCAGCAACATTAGATCAAAGTAAACATGTTGTAGTATAGGCTAGGCAAACATAACAATTTACTGTAATTCCAGAATCCCGATGTCCCCGATGTCTGAACATACTGAGCACTAATTCACCTATAGGCATAGGCTACTGTAATTTCTGAAATCAAATTTAAAACCGTCCTTTGGAATGGTTGAATAAATTCATTAATGCACATTCACATAGCTACTGAAATGGTAGCTGTCATGCTTAGGCTATATTTATGTAGGCATACAGTCATGTTCGTTAATGAGCAACGTTAATGTGCATGCAAATAAATAAAGCTGTTTCCCTGACTTAAATTGGCAAATTTTTATGTAGGATATGAACCACAAAAACGGACTGGCATTTTGTTATCCATTGCTATTATAGCCTACTGAAGCACACACAATTTAGGCTAAATATCTTGCATTGGGGCATCATTATCTTGGGGAAATTCATATAAGGCATAGCGACGCATCATCACTGTTGCCACTGTCACCCAAAAATGTGAAAAAACATTGATGTATGCTCATAGACTGTATATAAATATGGACAAAGCCACTGTGACGTCACCCATTGCCTTTCCACTGCCTCGTAAAAACTGAATTGAGGCTCCGGATGTCTTTCTCGCCGCCCGTTTGTACAAACTGTGTCAGCTCCGTGGAGCCAAAGAGGACTCAACCTGTCTCTCTGATTGGTCCTGAACAAATGTGAATACCCTGTCCAAACGACAGAATATTTAAAAAAATCAGCACATGCAGAGGCATTAGATGAAGGAAAGGCACCTATTGCAATTACATTTTTTTTGTGGGAAAAATTTATTGACTGAGTATTTTGACCACATTGCTGGTGAAAAGACTTGACTTACATGGTGAAAGACCTATACTGGAGCCAATTGCAGTGGTGCTAGTGAGCAATGGCACAATTGCTGCTCCCTGCCCAACCAGGAAGTGAGCTTCAAAACAAAAGCCGGGGGTGCGTCCCAATAGTCGAAAAATGCCACCTTTCCTCCTCCACTACCACTCCTCTACTCCATGCCCCGGAAACGGATCTTTGTGTTTTAATCTAATGTCGCTGATTACATTTTAATTACGTATTAATGCTTATATATTAATTAATGTCTCGACGCAAACCGCAATGTCATGTACATTGGATACTGTACATGACATGCAAATACTTGTACTCAAAACATTCAGGCAGTTTTGCATATTTCCGGGTAGGAGAGGAGTGGTAGTGGGGGAGTGGAGGTGGGGAGTGAAGAATATTGGGATGCACCCCCAGTCTTGGCCCCTTGTGTATGCTTCGCCAGAGGGGAGGAAAGCCGAGTTTGAAGCCGCTTCGCTGGTCTTCTACACTATTGGGACAGTGGAGGGAGGGTGGAACGAAAGATGTATATGTGAATAGCTACTATTGTTGGTTAGTAGTGGCTTATAATAGAAAGTAAACAAACAATGACACAATCAGACAATACACCAAATTTATTAAGAGGCTAAATTTCGCAGAGATAAAACAAACAGTTCAAGTGAAATGCAGACGGCAATGATGCGCCTTTTTTTGTAATTTTTCGTGAAGTTGTAGTTTGCTATGTTGAACAGTCACGTCAATACGACTCGATGTCGCACCATGACGCAAGCTAGAGAAGGAGGTTCGAATTCAAGTTATGCTAGATTCCTTGTAAATCTCTCCTTCCAACTTTTCCTTGACCCCCATGAGCTCGTTAAGCTCTCGACTGTGTTCTGACATTAATTTCTCATAAGCTAACGTAATAAGGTTATCACTTTTGCTAGCATATAGCAGCTATAATATTTTTTTTACAAATGTTATCCCCCCCAACAATCTCCTGTATTTTAAAACCTCAATGTTGGCAGGTATGTTCATTAGTAGATTGATGTCTGACTTACTGGCTGATTTAATTTATTCCACTAGAGAAACCTCAGGCCATGTCTGCTGATCATTCAACCAGTTCTGGAATATGTTACTAAAAAGTTGTTATGGTGTGAATTCATGCAGTGTTTTAGCATCACCCAATACATTCTAAATGCATCTCATTTCCACCTCCCAGCAGGATACTCTCTTTGCACACAGCTTGGCTGCATTTATTCCTGCAGACGTCGGCCCTTTCCCCAACAAAAAAACGGATAAAGGGGTCAGGGGTTGGGGGGGGGGGGGGGGGGGGGGGGGGTGGGGGTCGAGGCGAGGGATGAGAAATCCCAGGATCACCATTATTGAACTGTTGAAGGGTTTGAGTTTTTGGCTCTGTGGCTTCAAGCAGTCGCTTATTAGATAATCAACTGAAAGTGGTCCTCTCTACACTTCACACAGTGTAATTTCATGTCAGGAAGCTGGAGCACAGGCCCACCGAACCAGAAACTCTTTCTTCTGTTCATCTGAGGCCTCACGAAGTACGCACTGAAAAAACAAGTATATCACTCTGAATGCAAAAGCTGGAAAGAGAGAGCTTGGGTTTTGAAATTGAAATCATTTAACACTGTCCTGCATAAGTGTGAATTCATATGGAAAAAGCTCAGGGCCCTATGAAAGAGAAACTTGTCACACACCTTGTCGTGGTCTGTGGGACGATAATTAATTTACATACGAATATGTGAGGTCTTCAGATTATAAAGCTCTTCACTCTTATTACAGGTGGGCCTATGTATCTATAATTCAGCTTTACCTAATTGAGTCGCTCCGTGTTAAAGTTGCATTAACGTACAATGCAGGCTCTCGTTACTAGATGAGGTTGCTATGTTGCGCAGTTGCAGCTGTTGTGTAATGTATGATGTATAGAGTAGGCATGTCTGCACCTGGAGCATCATAGAAACAACAGCAAATCGTGTGCGGGAGCAAATCTAAGTTTTTTGCAGACGCAGGTAATTAAGGCCTCAGTCAAAATGGAAATGAGAAAAACATGGATTGTAGACCCCAAATCCATAGGTCACTGTGTCAAACACAACATTTTGCACTTTGCACACTTTTTTCACACAAATTTGCAAAGGCCTACTGTTTTATCTGTTTATTTTTTTTTTTTATTACAATATGGCTCCAAAAATGAGGCAGCTATTTATATTATTTCTGTGGGGGGGGGGGGGGGTGACCTACAGTTGAAGTCGAAGGTTTACATACTGTAAGGGGGAGTGTAGGGTTTGGAGAACCAAACACGACTGACAAGGATTTCTAAAAGCGTATCTAGAGAGATACGCCACAAAACGCGGAAGAAGCCGCACCAGGACTGGGATAACACAGGATCGGGAACAAAACATCCCTAGCACAAGGCAAAACAAAGCAACCTCCAAAAACTGAGGCGATCTCGATAAACAGCGAGAATAACTAACAAAAGAACCTCACGCACTAAATAATTAGGCGTAACAAGAGGTAGTGAAACAAAACAAAACAAACACCCTGTATAAACGGGCGATAGAATGAAAATGAAACTAGAACCTGTTACCTACAGCTCTAGGTGAAAACGAGCTGAACAAAAAAGTAACTGGCAGAAGAGTACAAAGGATAAAAAGAGAAAGGAAAGGAAAAGACTAAAATAAATTTTTCTCCTAACTCTAAACCGAACCGGCTGCGTTTCCTATTCGTACGAACCAGAAATGCAGCGACCAAATCTTAAACCTTACCGACTTCGTTGTCAACATAGCAAAGACAATATCGAAGTGCGGAAATGCGGAAGTCCTGAGGTATTTATAGCCGACAGGAAACGCAAAACAGGTGCAGAGAATAATTGTCGGGCAAGACACGAATACCGGAACGGAGGCGGGAAAAAATCAGATAGAGCCTCCCGACGACGCCAAAAAGAAAGACGACCGCAGAAACAGCAGGGGCTGCAAATACCCATCACACATACACCTTAGCCAAATCCATTTAAACTCAGTTTTTCACAATTCCTGACATTTAATCCTCGTAAACATTCCCTGTCTTAGGTCAGTTAGGTCTGACATTCACTTTATTTTAAGAATGTGAAATGTCAGAATAATAGTAGAGAGAATTATTTATTTCAGCTTTTTTTACATACACTTTGTTAGTATTTGGTAGCATTGCCTTTAAATTGTTTAACTCGGGTCAAACATTTTGGGTAGTCTTCCACAAGCTTCTCACAATAAGTTGCTGCAATTTTGGCCCATTCCTCCTGCAACGTGGTCTCACGCGGACTCGTCACATAGCGACGCTTCTGCCCAAGCGTCGCTATGTGATGCCGAAGGTAGCCTTTTGCGTCGTATATTGACGCAGCCTTTTGCGTCGTATATTGACGGTTGTGGCCACATAATTTGTATTTGGTTGTGGCACTTCAATATTATGCTTTTTTTATTATTTTTCTTTCTTCCTCTGATAGAGAGTTACGTGAAGTCTTGTGGTCGGGCTCGCCCACTATCTTAACAGTTCGGGCATGAGCCCGAGTTACATGAACTTCTGTGAGGTTATGTTTAGGGGTTGGGGGTGGGTACGGGAATCACGAACTTAGAAAAATCTACGCGCACACGGCGAAGACTGAGCGGGCATGCTCGCAGTCGGTTATCATGAGCAAAGCCTTCGCCATAGTAGGATTCGTAAATTCGCGACGAGTGCGTCAAATAATGACGCAAAAGGCCTCCTTCTGCGTCTAAAGGATGACGCCGTAGGAGCTGCCCAAGCGTCGCTATGTGACGACTTGGGAGTGAGACCAGGCTGCCTCCTGACAGAACTGGTGTAACTGAGTCAGGTTTGTAGGCCTCCTTGCTTGCACACGCTTTTTCAGTTCTGCCCACAAATTTTCGATTAGATTGATGTCAGGACTTTGTGATGGCCACTCCAATACCTTAACTTTGTTGTCCTTAAGCCATTTTGCCACAACTTTGGAAGTATGCTTTGGGTCACTGTCCATTTGGAAGACAAATTTGCGACCAAGCTTTAACTTCCTGGCTGATGTCTTGAGATGTTGCTTCAATATATCCACATAATTTTCCTTCCTCATGATGCCATCTGTTTTATGAAGTGCACCCCCACAACATGATGCTGCCACCCCTGTGCTTCACGGTTGGGATGGTGTTCTTCGGCTTGCAAGCCTCAGCCTTTTTCCTCCAAACATAACAATGGTCATTATGGCCAAACAGTTAAATTTTTGTTTAATCAGACCAGAGGATATTTCTCCAAAAAGTAAGATCTTTGTCCCCATGTGCAGTTGCAAACTGTAGTCTGGCTTTTTTATGGCTGGAGTAGTGGCTTTTTCATTGCTGTGCAGCCTTTCAGGTTATGTCGATATAGGACTCGTTTTACTGTTTGTATAGATACTTTTGTACCTGTTCCCTCCAGCATCTTCACAAGGTCCTTTGCTGTTGTTCTGGGATTGATTTGCACTTTTCGCACCAAAGCACGTTCATCTCTAGGAGACAGAACGCATCTCCTTCCTGAGCGGTTTGACGGCTGCATGGTCCCATGGTGTTTATACGTGCGTACTATTGTTTGTACAGACGAATGTGGTACCTTCAGGCATTTGGAAATTGCTCCCAAGGATGAACCAGGCTTGTGGAGGTCCACAATTTTCTTTCTGAGATCTTGGCTGATTTCTTTTGATTTTCCCATGATGTCAAGCAAAGAGGCACTGAGTTTGAAGGTAGACCTTAAAATACATCCACAGGTACACCTCCAATTGACTCAAATGAAATAATGTCAATTAGCCTCTCAGAAGCCTATCAAAGCAATGACATAATTTTCCGGAATTTTCCAAGCTGTTTAAAGGCACAGTCAACTTAGTGTATGTAAACTTCTGACCCACTGGAATTGTGATACAGTGAATTGACAGTGAAATAATCTGTCTGTAAACAATTTATTACGATCCCTTCAGCTGGGGTGGACCCAAACGCAGGACTCGGAGACAGACTCAGAACAAGCTCCGTGGAGCACTTTTATTGTGACACGTGAACAGCAAGAGGGAGTGCTAGGTGAGGGTCTGGAACGGGGTTGGGCTGCTAGGGTGGACAGAATGCTGGGGGAGCTGGAGAGGGGCTTGAGAGGTGGCAGACAGACCGGTGACAACTGGCAGCGGGAGTGGAGGCAGGCAATGGCGGGTTGGGCAAGCAGGCTGGCGGGCTGGGAAACAAGACTGCAGATAGTTAATCATAAGACAAAACGTGATAGACGGGCCGAGTACAGAGCATAGACAAGCAAGACAAGACAAGAGTACAAACTGGCAACGCAACACACAGAGAAGGGGGAATATATATATATAAACGGGAAAATTAGTTAATTGGTGCTGAAGCGTGAGAATGTCCTGCTGGAGTGCGTGAGCTGCTGAGGGAGCGTGTGGAATGTGAATGGAGAGGCGAGTGATTGGTTGGGGGAAAATGAGAGGGGAAGTGGGGAAATGAGGAGGAGAACCACGCCCAGCCTGCACAACACAGAAGACAAACACGGAAATGTAAAAACATGACGAGAAACTAAAGGAAGTCGGAAAACACGGAGAACAATGGGAAAGGTGGACTGGAAGGGAGGCGGTGGACGTAACACAATTGTTGGAAAAATTACTTGTGTCATGCACAGATGTCCTCACTGACTTGCCAACGCTATAGTTTGCTCGCATGAAATCTGTGGAGTGGTTAAAATGAGTTTTAATGACTTCAACCTAAGTGTATGTAAACTTCCGACTTCAACTGTATGTCAAATCCATCCTCTCTGTCAATGCATTGCTTTCAACCTTCAACCTCTGTTCCTGACCAGTTTAAGTGTTTAGTCCTTAGTGTGGGTGTAAGTGGTACCCCATTATTACCCGCCATGTCCTGTACTATTGATAATTTATTCACTGCAAAAAATGTCTGTCTTAACAAGTGTTTAATTCTTGTAATGACACTTAAAATCTTTTTTTTTTTCTCAAAATTGGAAAATATTATCTTGTTTTAAGTTACTTTTTGCTTGACATTGTGAAATTATCTTACACCACTGGCAAATCTTAACATGAGTAAAACTATCTCACCCCACTGGCAGATAGTTTGTCTTATTTAGCAAAAAAGTAACAGAAATAAGTCTAAATATTAGATTAAAATGCTTGTTAAGATTTGTTTTTTTTGCAGTGTTATCTGCTGTCAGCCTACGCTCAGTTGGAACAGCCTCTTCAACTTGGATTGGTTGATGTGTGAGGCCAATGCACTCAAAGATGTAGGCAGTGAATTGAATTTAATGCAACTTTTAACTGAACCTACTCTGCCAAAATCCATCAAGTTCCTCAATGATTGATAATATATTGACAAACAAGCCAGATACATATTTGACCAGTGCTGTTTTTGCACTTGATATAAGATAGAGAAACGGGAGTGCGCACTCAAATCACAACAAAAGTTATCAAAAAATAAACCTCTTGGCAACTTCAAACCTCTTCATACTCATTTAGTCTTTATTTTCAACATGAAAATAGACAAACATCTTTGATTAGACACTGAAGACGGCTTAGGCTGGTAATTTAATTATATCTTTTGAGCGCAGGTTAATAATCATCAGTTTTCACTTGATATAAGCCATGACACATGTAGACAAAATGTTTGGGGGGGGTGTGTTCATGAATTCACTCTGATTTTGAGCATCATAGAGTGCACAGAAATCCGTTTTTTTATTTAAAAAATGTTTATTGTTTTTTATCCGTAATTTATGATAACAACAACCTCTTCAACCATTTTTAGATTGGAACGATCAGATGCTCGGATAAACCATCTCTTTTGCCAGAGTGTCCAGTGAATGCTCTGAGTGCTCACAGGGCATATTGTTTTGAATTTCCAAACAGGAACACTGAAAGACCAGAGACCACTCGGGAGTGCGTTATGAGAGCTAATAAACGAACAGAAGTTGGTGCAACTTCAGCAATAGAAGCAATAAGCGGTTACGTCCCTTCCATATCATAAAGTTCAGTGTTTTGCCCACTCACACACAGGTGTAGGCATCTCTCGGAGTGCTATTCTAGTTAGTTTATTACTCCTGTCTGGTTTCTCTGCTCTTGGGTCCTTACCTCAGTCAACCTGTTTTTTTTAATTATTTTTAGATGTAACATTTTTATGTAGACAAGAATTTAAAAAAATACATCCACAGAGCTTGCTGAAAGGTGCAGGATAAATATGTTGCTTTTCCCTTGATTATGAATTTATCATTACCAAAAACATTTTACGGGCCGCAAGAGAGTGTGGTGTTTATCTCTGTCTAAGTCAGTTTGGTTCCCGCCTCTACCAAAGCCCCTGAGCCAGTAGTATTACGACGTTGGTACCACACCCATCTCTGTACCAGGAGTCTCAGTTGGCTAACAGTTAGCTTGTCCAGCAGTGATGGCTGAATTTGATGGCTCCACGCCAGAGTCCTCAACCAGCAGTAGACCCAAGAAACCCCGGTACCCATCCCAAGTCCTTAATGACAAGAACCGGAGTAAGATGAGGGTCAACATTGGTTCGGCATTTGGTCGTTGGAGGGAGCTTAAATAATTGCTGAGAAGTGATGTGGAGAAGGCCACTTTTATTCTCGCCCATTAAGCTAGCAACGCGTTAGCTAGTAAGCAGACTATCAGATAAGTTAGATGAGCAGCAGCAAACTATCAGATAGATGATATAACGCTATTTTCTTCCTTTCTAAGTTGGAGTTCGGACCGTAATTTATTACAGCATGACCAAAAAGAGTATTTTGATGGCATTTTGCTTTTCTCTTATCTCACACACTGAGACATTAGTGTTACCTAGCTTGCTAACGTTAGCTAAGTTAGGTACTTAGCTAGCTAGTTTGCTAGAGAGAAACCTGGCAGGAAAATGACAGCCAAACAAAAATGTTTTGTAATAGAAAAACTTTGACACTTTCTGTTTCATCTTTTGTGTGTCTCCCAATTGACTACCAATATTTTATCCCTAAATATTAAACATCTGTGAACAAACATCTCAATTTAGAGCCTGAGGTATGTTAAAGTTTGAAGTTTAAAACCTGTACAGGAAAGTGTCACCAAAATCACCCACAAAAAGTTGTATATTTTCTTACATTTTATACAGCTACCTCACAAATTATTATTGCATTTTTACTATTTAATCACAACAAATTAGGAAAAGTCACACAGTGTGAATATGAAGAAATAAGGTTAATTGGTTCTTAAGAGATGTCAAACATTGCATCGGGTCAAATTGACCCTGAACATAATATGAAGGTTAATTGATCAATTAAATGCAGAGTAACAACAAAAACCAGGAGTTCTTACTGGGTAAAAAGTAAAACTAGTTTGATTAAATGGATGACTGAATTGTCTAGCTCAGTTTTGTCAGAACTTTTCCCAAATGCCAAGTTTTTTGCAGAATTATCCACATTCTCAGATGAATACCATGTCCTCCTTTACCACAGTATGATAAATAAGTAGCTTTTTTCTGTCCTGCTTGAGCACAAACTCTATAGCTGTGGAAACATCCCTAATGTTGCTTGAAATAATTTATCGGCCTAATTTAATTTAGCCTCAGCAGCAACTTCTTATCGAATGGTTATCGAGGCAGTGTTAAAAACATATTGTCTTCCTGCTAGCACAGACCTACTATGTTTTAAAATTCAAACTGCAAACCACTCTGATTTATTAAATTCAGTAGAGGTTGGCAGGATTGGATTTAGCACAGCAGCACGTTCTTCTGTTTCTTTAAACAGTTTATTTATGGTAAAAAAATTTAACCTCACTGAAAATATTTTCAGCCATTTAAATATATAAAGTAGATGCTTAGATGCTTAATTGGACTGGACTGGACTGTATTTCTAAGTAGAATTATTTAATTATTTACAGTAGCAGTGTCTCACTGTTTTATTGTGGTGTTGTGTTACTGTGTGGTGTGTGTGTGTGTGTGTGTGTGTGTGTGTGTGTGTGTGTGTGTGTGTGTGTGTGTGTGTGTGTTGTGCACATATTTGACCAGTCCTTTATTTTCTAAAGACATACAATACATTTAATGAAGTCATTTGTTTTGAGTGAAAAATAATTTCACGAGCCAATTCTGATGCTTCCACTGCCCACCCCCCCCCCCCCCCCCCCCCACACTTCCTTTTTACAAATGTGCCCTGAGGGTGTAATTACAACCCGGAAATCGCTTCACCACCCTTCTTCCAATCTATAAAGCAAGCCTGTGGATAATCTGATGGAAATGCCCATCCCTGTGACTCTCTTTTATGTCCTGTTTAAAAGTCTGTATTATCTGCACATATTCAATTTGCCTCTCCATGGCAGGTCCCAGCCTCATTTGATGCTGTGTTGCATGGTCACCCTCACCCCATAGTAACCAAATATTACACTGGCAAAAAGCTGCACATTTGTATTTGCATGCAGTAAGCTGCCAATGTGAATTTGGATCCCCGGTCACCTCGTCTTAACCTATATGTGCTGGGCTGATAATGGGAATTAGCTCCTGTGTCAACAAAGCCCCTCACTACAATATCCTAATTTCCATAAACGCACAGGGAATTATGGATGGGCCACTTGGGAATATACTAGCAGGTAATCTGTCAATGTTTAAATTGATCATGCAACAAATGAGCCATTAGAAATACCATACTGAGCTTGTACAGGCCTTGGTGAAGTGTTGTTCAGTTATATTTTTATTTTTATATTTGTCTACATTGTGGCTAAAAGGAGTCTTTATATCATTTCACACACAATGGGCCTCGTTCATGAAATGTTCCTAAATATGTGCGTACATTTACGCAACTTTAACAAGTTAGTACAAAACATTTATGCTGGATTTCATCAAACTGCGGGAAAGGCAGATTTGTTCATATTCCGTGTGTATGTTCATACATTCTGATTCATCGTAAATGACAGGCACATGCACCTTATTTTGCATAAATTAGCATAAATCCATGCCCATGGATTGCCATATATGGAAGTTGCCAATTCAAGTTACAGGTGCAGTGGTGGAAGCTAGTTTTGACAGGCCCCTGGGTGGCTTTTGACAGAAATAGAACACTCCACCAGGGTGGAGATTTCAGTGAGCCCACACCAGAAAAAGCATAGGGAAATAGAACGCTCCACCAGGGTGGAGAGTTCAGCGAGCCCACACAAGAGAAAGCATAGGGAAATAGAACGCTCCACAGGGTGGAGAGTTCAGCGAGCCCACACAAGAGAAAGCATAGGGAAATAGAACGCTCCACCAGGGTGGAGAGTTCAGCGAGCCCACACAAGAGAAAGCATAGGGAAATAGAACGCTCCACCAGGGTGGAGATTTCAGCGAGCACACACCAGAAAAAGCATAGGGAAATAAAATGCTCCACCAGGGTGGAGATTTCAGCGAGCACACACCAGAAAAAGCAGAAATAATTCATTGGACAGTGACACATTTTTTTGTTGTTTATTTTGGTTCTGTACTCTAGCACTTTGAGTTTGAAAGGATACAATGACAATGAGGTTGAAGTGCAGACTTTCAGCTGAATTTGAGGGTATTTTCATCCATATCGGATGAACCGTTTAGAAATTATTATTTCGGGCATCAGAAAATATAGGACAGTTCAACACAATGTAGAATAAAGTAATAATTTTTAATATTTGGTCACATATCCTTTGCATGCCATGACTTCCTGATGCCTGTGACCCAACAACATCAAAAGACTCTTGTTGTCTTATTTTCTGGTACTCTTACAAGCGATACTAACCTCTCTGCATTTGAATGGATCTCTAAGGGGAATTGGGGGTGGGACTAGATTTAGCTGTAAATTACACTGGAACAGTATGGAACACATGGCTGGCTAAATGGCTCTAAAGCCCTATTCGGACGGGATAAGTTTTACAGGGGGAGGTGGGGTAATGTAACAATTACCCGAGGAACTCCGCTATTTTAGTCCCGTCTGAATCTGCCATGTCCGTAACTTTTATGGACTGCGCGCTCCTGCGCCAGTAAAGATACCAGAGTCTTTTACCTACTGTTAAATGTCCTGTAAAAATTACCCCATGTTAAAGCAATCCCGTGCGAATTCGGTAAAATGCTGTTATTTCCTTTGAGAAATTAGTTTTCCCCAGTATTTTCTACTGGGTTTTCGCGTAAGCACCCAAGGACGCCTTTGGTTGTGCTCTCTTCGGTCCAACTATTGACCGACCTCTAAATTAATGTAACGTTAGTTAAAAGTAGGCTACAGTGGGGCAACGCTTGTGGCAGCTTTAGGTAAGCTATGTAGCCTAGCTATAGCCTTACATACATGTTATGGCCTAACACTGTTTCTTTTCAAGCTAACGTTAATAAAGAGGTGTACTGTGTAATGCAGGATTCCTCACGCTTTTTGTGGACATGTTTGCCATGCCAACATTGTCTCCACGTAGTTTTTTTTTTGGTGCCTGCATCTTTTCAATTGCTCCCTGACAGCGATTTTCTACCAGAAGCCAATCAGTTTGCAGTGAAGATAGGATGTGTAACATTGTATGACTCGTGGGGAACATTTTCGGTGTGACGACAACATAGAGTAGACACTCCCATCTCTGTAATTCTAGACGCTGATTACAGAAATACTTTATCCCGTCCGAATCGGCCATTAACATTACAGACGTCCTGTGGTAATAATTACTTTACAGACATTGTCCTGAAAACTTATGGCGTCCGAATAAGGCTTAAGTCATCAAGGGTCTGACGTATCAAACAAGCCTTAAAACATCACTCTGCGGCCAGATATGCAGGAGATATGGATGGATAATTTGAAGGGTTTCTTCTCCTGACTTATTTTTCCATAGAGTTCAATAGGAAAATTTGTCAGGAGAAACAACCCTTCAAGTGATCCATCTACTGCATATCTGGCAGCAGAGTGATGGCTTGAGGCTCGTTTGATACCTCAGACCCTTGATGACTGTCACTGTCCAATGTGTCACTGTCCAATGAATTATGGTGCTCACTATATTGCAGCCGGCTGCCGTTCGACGCACAATTAATCAACCATGCCCATGGCAAAATGCCAACCAATGCCTTCAAGTGAAAACACCAAAGGCATTTTTCTCTGGAACAATTTGTGCCTTTCACCTTTGATTCAGTTGCCTGCATTCAGAAGACTCCTTAAATGGAATGTAAGAAAATGTTTTCAAAATCAAAAGCTATATTAGATATTCTGGGGGGCTGGGTTAATGGCCGGATTTTAATTTTTTCATAACTCATTTCATCACGATGTGAAAAATTACTTCCTTGAAATTGACAGTAATGTCTTTCCTTGGCTTTTTCTCCTTTTATCCTTGAGACAAGAGACAATTTGAATAATATGACAATCAAAATCTAATCCTTTGAAATGAGTATCTGCATTCAAATGCACTCCTCCTTTGCTCAAAATCCTTAAAAGCCCCAGTTAAGACATTCAAGTATGCTTCGTCCATTAGAGACAGTCACTATTATGAAAAATACAGTACAAGAACATTTGAAGTGACACAATTATTTTTACAGAGTTCTACAATACTGCCAATCTTAAGAAAAATAAACTGGCATTACAGAATCACTGGTATTGCAAACACACTTTGTATTTAATGTGATTGCAAAGATTTAGTTTCTTGTTCACTTGCAAATGTCTGCAAAGCAATTCTGGGGTTTAAATGGTTAAATCACGGTCTATCTTTACCCCTGCACCTTTAGCGTGTTTAGCATATCTTTACCCCTGCACCTTTAGCGTGTTTAGCATATCTTTACCCCTGCACCTTTAGCGTGTTTAGCATATCTTTACCCCTGCACCTTTAGCGTGTTTAGCATATCTTTACCCCTGCACCTTTAGCGTGTTTAGCATATCTTTACCCCTGCACCTTTAGCGTGTTTAGCATATCTTTACCCCTGCACCTTTAGCGTGTTTAGCATGAGCAAACAGTGTTTTTTTTACCTTTACTGAATTATGGAATTAGCTGAACTATAATACTTTGCATCAATAAACTGCACACTAAGCCTTTACATTTATGCTAAATTAAAAATTAGTAGACAAGCTTGGTAGATTAATATTTAACCATGGCTGCAAATATCATTCTGTTTGCTCCGAATCCTCAGACTTAATTTATTGCAGTGGGGTTGCCATGTTGAATGTTTGACAGCAAATCCTAGGGACAGAGCAAAACATGGTTAGTATTGACAGATGTAGCTTTAATAGCCAGCAAACATTTTATCAAACTGTGCTTGGAATTGAAACAACAGCTCGTTTTCGAGTGTTGTCTGGCAGCATTCACCAGAGAGTGCAGTTCTGAACTTATCATCTAATGTTCATGATTTACTGTCTGCAGTTACAGAAGCTTCAGTAATGATGACAGCAATCTCTGGACTCCAGGCTCAATGGCAGTTATGTTGAATGGCTTGCCAGTTGAATTAAGGGAGTTTTGCCAGATAAGGCGTTTGTTCGGTATGACATTAGATTTTCTGGGCGGATATTTGTATACTGTATTTAAGAATGTTAATGGACATCTACATCTTTCTGTGAATGTGGGTTGTGTTTGGTCTTGTGTGTATCTGTGTACTGTATACACTTTCAAATATGCATGTCTCTCTCAAATTTTTTAAAATTCTAATTCAGATGGCATGCCATTTTTGGCATGAATGGAATCAACTGTTGTTGCCAAAGCACTATAGTATGCAATAAATATTTATTTTAAAAAAATAAAAAAATCATATATATATATATATATACATATATATAATGCAGTTATTACATTAATCACATATTTTATAAGTGGATGAAGTGAAAAAAGTAGAGTATAATATACAAAATTATATATGCATCTCTGTCCTATTCCAGCTCAGAGACATACACGTTGATCGGCACACTGCGTATCGTGATTGAAGAGATTTCACAGTGGTGAACTCATTCACCAGTTACAGTTTCTCCCCTTTCCTCCCCCTCTTCCTCCCCCTCTTCCTCCTCCTCTTCCTCCACCTCTTCTTCTCTTGAATCCTGAACCTGATTACACCACCACTTCCTCAGTCCCCAGCAAATTTCCTCATTGATTGTGCATTTATCAGCCACCATCCAGTTTTCCACAGGGTCAAAGCCCTTTCTGATCCCCCAGTGGATGCAGATGTAAAGGTCAGAGGTTAAATGGCATTGATCGTAGCTGGATTCTTTATTGTGGCTGAAAAGAGGAATAGCTTATTAGCTGTGACAGGCTATGATGTTGAAGGAGGGCGTGAGTAATAACAACATGTGAAGACATATTATTGTTATTTGAAGTCCAGTTCAGTGTAGAATAAAGTAGAATGTAGAAAAGCTATGGCCTGTGTTCAATCAACATTAGTTGATTGTTTTCGTGATCAGTGACCTCATTTGTCAAGGGAAAAATAATAATTTGTGCTTTTAATTGTTAGTCAAAATTAAGGACAAATGTTGACTGAATCCCAGCCAATATGTTTTTAATGACGGCTTTGCTGTTAAGGCCTTTAAAAAATAACATATAAATTTGATGTTGTATCATCATTCTGACTATTTTTGTTCAGCCATGTGTCTCAAGACTACAGAGCAATAGAATTAAGCCAATCAAATTCAAATTAGTATTGCACTCAGCAAAGTCACTTACACAGAGCAGTCACTTACAGGGTAATACAAATGACAAAAGAGATTTACAACAACAAGCAAGTACAGATATAGGAAAACACCAGGGATATGAAGAGTAGCAATAATACTGTGACAGAGAAAGAACATTATACATTTGTAGCATTAGAAACTCAGAGATATATTTAAGCCGGTAAGTAACAGCAAACAAAGTTAAACCCTATGAGCAAATGTACCTTTGTCGTTGTTGAAAGGACAGGAAGGAAAACGATTTCTTAGCAAATGCAGCCAATTGTCAGCTTTACCAGCAACAAACAGCAGGAACACAGGAGACTGCGGGCTCTGCAAATCTGAAAATCAATGTTGTCCAACCTAACGGGTGAGATTCTATGGAAAAATCCCTTGTCCGAATCTGTGTACAAGAGACTGCCTCAAAATGCACCCCCTTTTATTTATCTTACTGATTCTACAAATGGCTGATTGGTGTTATTCTTGTCATTGGGCTGCGTATTGAAATGTAGAACTCCACATCTGTGTCTGAACATGAGCGTTCCATACCAATGGTTCCCCAGGCTGGTTATGGCAAGGTTCATTAAAACTGTGCCATAAAAGGTATAAAGTCATTCAGAATTCTAAATGATAATTTGAAGAACGTGGTGATACTACACCGAGACACTATGAGTAACCAGAGTTCTCATGGGTGCTGTTGGATTTCCCCTCGATGTCTTAATGTCTAAGGACCAGCCTGTTGTAAATATAATACTTTCACATTTTCACTTGCGATCTGTTCACATTCTCCGCCATCTGCCTAATTGCAGTGGCATCCAAATATGTGGTGCTAATTCTGCAACAGCTTTGATGGACACACCCTGTCCTCACCGGCCGTGAACCCGCTCTACAGCAATCCCCCTTAATTGGCTGTGTACCACGAATTGGCTCCATGACATATTTTATTAGCGGAGCTCTCCGAAGCAATACCACATCCTTGTTTCTATTACTCACAGCATTCAAATGAGATTCCCAATAAAATCCAATATTGTCTTCCCCATATTTCCCATATCATAACAGAAAGGCATCAGTGTGCCAAACCGATGCTTATCTCTAGCGTGTTTTGTATTAATAGCTCAACTCAGTCCTGAATTGAAATGAAAATGCTGAAAGGCCTTCAAAATGTTTGACGACAAGTTTCGGCTCTTGAATCTCATCATTTTGAGGTTGTACTGAGAAACCAGAGGGTATTTGTCATGGTTTTCCGGCCCGCGCTCTCTCTTTGCGGGCGTTGCCAATCTGGGCCATGAGAGGGCGCTCCGACCATGTCTCTCCCCTCTTCAGGGTTAATTTCTTTACGAGTTGCAGGTGTGTGCCTGCTATTTAAGCTCCGCACTTCCGCTATTTGGGGCTTTTGTGTCATTCTTGCCATGCTAAGCCAGGTAACGCAGGTATAGGAGTTTAGGCGACCTCTTGTCTTTTCAACTTCATTGCTAAATTGACACGAGGGACCTGCCTTTAGTGTGTTTAGGAGTTTCTTTCTTTCAAGAAGTTTTGTTTTCCTTTCACACTTAGTTCTTTCCTTGGTTTTCTTTCCCCTGTCTCTTTTTGAGATAGTAACCTTGGTTTCGCCTCGTTTCCGTTTGCCTCTAAATTTTAGCTCTTTGGTAGTTTTTGGCAATTCCTTTTCTTTTTCTCTACTGCTTGAGTCTGCAAGCTTTTCGCCCACTTTTCTGGGTAGCTATTCTTTGGCTTATATGCTCGGAGTTATTGTCCCTTTTTGTTTATCTTTCACTGCTCCATTCGTGGAGCTCTAATTCCTTTCCTCTATTCTAGTGGTACTCCACGTCTGTGGATCCCCTCACGGTCGCATCTGGTCCTCCAACCCATCCACTTCACGGTCGCATCTGGTCCTCCAACCCATCCACTTCACAGTCGCATCTGGTCCTCCAACCCATCCACCTCACAGTATTGCTGTGGTAGGGACACATAAATACACCTTACACCAAGATTCTAATTAAAATAAGTAGTTTGTCCTTAAATAACAGATAATAGTGTTACATTTTTTTCCTTTCCATGTGGGTTCAGAGGTTGCTGACATTACATTATGTTTGAAACAGTGGTGTCAAATTCACGCCTGAATTAAATTGCAATTATAGACAGCCACATACAGCCACATACAAATGAGTGCTGAAAATGGCACTGCGCTCATTGTTTGCTAAAACGGGATATTGTATAATTCCCCAGGCATATAATTTCTATGATCTAATGTTCCCCCTGGGAAAACTAGTTTAAAAAAATAAATAGTTTTAAAAAAGTTATTCTATTCTATTGCATTAATTACCATAATGAAGGGATGAGGCAAGAAAACATCAACCCTCCCCAAAAAAACTAATTGGTGCAGAAAAGAGAACTTATTGAATGATAATAAAAACAACAATTCAGTCAAGTGGATTCCCATTCCAGGACTTTTCTGAGTTCACACAAGGCAAATGTGAATATAAGGAAATAGTTTGGGGGAGATCCTCCCTTCAAGGGTATCACACCTCTTTGACTAAAAAGACGGACAGCATGTCTGCAGCCCAGGCCTAGTGCAAGTGCTCTGTCCACCAGTGACAGCCAGCAATTAAACTGATCATTCACGATCTTATAATTCTTGGGTTCTATCTGAATTCATTTAGTATTTATTCTTTATTAACATTTCATTATTGACCATTTAAAGTGTAATTAACAAATGGGCTTTTGTCATATCTTTTTGCTTTTGTCATATCTTTTTGTCTTTCTGTTTTGCGTTATAAGCATGTTAAAACAAGCAACTAGATATGAAAACAGTGATGTCATATGGAGCATGATATAACAGCTCAAACCTGTTATCATCTACAGGTATAGAACTATCTCAAATTGTATTGGAGCCAGGTTCCAATTGTTTAATATTAAGAGCCACCATTACATTATCAGCAAAGCGCAGCCATCACCAACTGAGTGCCTCTTGTTTCAATCTGTCTGATGCTCTAGCCTTAGAATGCTGCTGCTAACAGTTAGTAGAACCAATTGTAAATGATGTCATTTATACTTAAATAATTTTATTAATTTGAACAATGAGATGACAGAGCGCATTCAACTAAAAAAGAAGTGACTGTGGAGCGCACAAACAATGTGATCACATTTGACCCAATCAAGTTTTAAAAAAAATCGGTAGTTGAACTGGAATATATGTAATATTAATCGCAGGAAGGCTCAGAAAAAAAATCCCTAACCTGCCAGCCATCATTGCCCCCCCCCACCTTTCCGAGTCTCTTCTACTCTCACAGTGACCTCCACTGCTGCTCACCACACCCTGTGAGTCTGTCCTACCCTCACACTGCTGCTCACCAAACCCTGTGAGTCTGTCCTACCCTCACACTGCTGCTCACCACACCCTGTGAGTCTGTCCTACCCTCACACTGCTGCTCACCACACCCTGTGAGTCTGTCCTATCTCTCACACTGCTGCTCACCACACCCTGTGAGTCTGTCCTACCCTCACACTGCTGCTCACCACACCCTGTGAGTCTGTCCTACCTCTCACACTGCTGCTCACCACACCCTGTGAGTCTGTCCTACCTCTCACACTGCTGCTCACCACACCCTGTGAGTCTCTCCTACCCTCACACTGCTGCTCACTACACCCTGTGAGTCTCTCATTTACTCACACTGCTGCTCACCACACCCTGTGAGTCTCTCCTACCCCTCACGCTGCTGCTCACCACACCCTGTGAGTCTCTCCTACCCCTCACACTGCTGCTCACCACACCCTGTGAGTCTCTCCTACCCTCACACTGCTGCTCACTACACCCTGTGAGTCTCTCCTACCCTCACACTGCTGCTCACTACACCCTGTGAGTCTCTCATTTACTCAGACTGCTGCTCACCACACCCTGTGAGTCTCTCCTACCCTCACACTGCTGCTCACCACACCCTGTGAGTCTGTCCTACCCTCACACTGCTGCTCACCACACCCTGTGAGTCTCTCCTACCCCTCACACTGCTGCTCACCACACCCTGTGAGTCTCTCCTACCCTCACACTGCTGCTCACCACACCCTGTGAGTCTCTCCTACCCTCACACTGCTGCTCACCACACCCTGTGAGTCTGTCCTACCCTCACACTGCTGCTCACCACACCCTGTGAGTCTGTCCTACCCTCACACTGCTGCTCACCACACCCTGTGAGTCTCTCCTACCCTCACACTGCTGCTCACCACACCCTGTGAGTCTCTCTTACCCCTCACACTGCTGCTCACCACACCATGTGAGTCTCTCCTACCCCTCACACTGCTGCTCACCACACCCTGTGAGTCTCTCCTACCCTCACACTACTACTGACCACACCCTGTGAGTCTCTCCTACCCTCACACTGCTGCTCACCACACCCTGTGAGTCTCTCTTACCCCTCACACTGCTGCTCACCACACCATGTGAGTCTCTCCTACCCCCTCACACTGCTGCTCACCACACCATGTGAGTCTCTCATTTACTCACACTGCTGCTCACCACACCCTGTGAGTCTCTCTTACCCCTCACACTGCTGCTCACCACACCCTGTGAGTCTCTCCTACCCCTCACACTGCTGCTCACCACACCCTGTGAGTCTCTCCTACCCCTCACACTGCTGCTCACCACACCCTGTGAGTCTGTCCTACCCTCACACTGCTGCTCACCACACCCTGTGAGTCTGTCCTACCCTCACACTGCTGCTCACCACACCCTGTGAGTCTGTCCTACCTCTCAAACTGCTGCTCACCACACCCTGTGAGTCTCTCCTACCCCTCACACTGCTGCTCACCACACCCTGTGAGTCTGTCCTACCCTCACACTACTGCTCACCACACCCTGTGAGTCTCTCTTACCCCTCACACTGCTGCTCACCACACCCTGTGAGTCTGTCCTACCCTCACACTACTGCTCACCACACCCTGTGAGTCTCTCTTACCCCTCACACTGCTGCTCACCACACCCTGTGAGTCTGTCCTACCCTCACACTACTGCTCACCACACCCTGTGAGTCTCTCCTACCCTCACACTGCTGCTCACCACACCCTGTGAGTCTGTCCTACCCTCACACTGCTGCTCACCACACCCTGTGAGTCTGTCCTACCTCTCACACTGCTGCTCACCACACCCTGTGAGTCTGTCCTACCCTCACACTGCTGCTCACCACACCCTGTGAGTCTCTCCTACCCCTCACACTGCTGCTCACCACACCCTGTGAGTCTCTCCTACCCTCACACTGCTGCTCACCACACCCTGTGAGTCTCTCCTACCCTCACACTGCTGCTCACCACACCCTGTGAGTCTGTCCTACCCTCACACTGCTGCTCACCACACCCTGTGAGTCTTTCCTACCCTCACACTGCTGCTCACCACACCCTGTGAGTCTCTCCTACCCTCACACTGCTTCTCACCACACCCTGTGAGTCTCTCCTACCCTCACACTGCTGCTCACCACACCCTGTGAGTCTCTCTTACCCCTCACACTGCTGCTCACCACACCATGTGAGTCTCTCCTACCCCTCACACTGCTGCTCACCACACCCTGTGAGTCTCTCCTACCCTCACACTACTACTGACCACACCCTGTGAGTCTCTCCTACCCTCACACTGCTGCTCACCACACCCTGTGAGTCTCTCTTACCCCTCACACTGCTGCTCACCACACCATGTGAGTCTCTCCTACCCCTCACACTGCTGCTCACCACACCATGTGAGTCTCTCATTTACTCACACTGCTGCTCACCACACCCTGTGAGTCTCTCTTACCCCTCACACTGCTGCTCACCACACCCTGTGAGTCTCTCCTACCCCTCACACTGCTGCTCACCACACCCTGTGAGTCTCTCCTACCCCTCACACTGCTGCTCACCACACCATGTGAGTCTCTCATTTACTCACACTGCTGCTCACCACACCCCACACCCTGTGAGTCTCTCTTGCCCTCACACTGCTGCTCACCACGCCCTGTGAGTCTGTCCTACCCCACACTGCTGCTCTTAGTGAAACCCACAGTGGTCCACTAACTCTTCATTCCAAATTATGATGAAGTAGACTTTGTCACTGTAATTGGCTACTTTGACCAAGTAACATTTACTCTTAAAGGGATAGTTCGGAATTTTGGACATTATGTCTCATTTACGACTTACCCATGATGTAGTTGATTGATGGAAACCATTTTCAGATAATTCCATGCTGTCCCTTCTTTTGGACATACACACATTGCTAATGCTAGCGCAACTCAAAGGAAACTAGTAGCATCCACTACCAAACGCACTTAAACACTCAACAGTGCACCCAAAGCAAATAAAATACGACGACAGTCTATCGGGGTTATTTACAGTGATTATACCATAATTTTTTAAGTCAAACTATCATTGAATCCTTTACTTTGTGCTGACCTATATTTTCTGTGGAAGTATGGCGGCGGAGCGAACGTGGCCACAGCAACTTGTTGGTCTTCTTTGTTGTTGTAGTTGACCACTGCCGGCACTACATTCGTAGGTAACGTAAAGTATCGCCCCGCCGCCGTACTTCCACTGAGAATTTAGGTCAGCACAAAGTAAAGGATTCAACGATAGTTTGACTTAAAAAATGATGGTATAATCACTGAAAATAACCCAGATAGACTGTCGTCGTATTTTATTTGCTTTGGGTGCACTGTGGAGGGTTTAAGTGCGTTTGGTAGTGGATGCTACTAGTTTCCTTAGAGTTGCGCTAGCATTAGCAATGTGTGTATGTCCAAAAGAAGGGACAGCATGGAATTATCTGAAAATGGTTTCCATCAATCAACTACATCATGGGTAAGTCGTAATTGGGACATTATGTTCAAAATTCCGAACTATCCCTTTAACACATTACATCGCTCCTGGGGATTTTGGAATGCTGCCAGATTGGCTGTTGAATTAAATCATGTGATCAAACACTTTCCTCACTTATTGTAACTTTGGATCTCTAAGCCTTCAACAAGGCACCAGTGAGCCAGTCACCCAGCATGGCATGGTACTTTATTAAAGCAGAAGCGTATCTAAGGAGACACAATGGACACTTTCCTCCCAGGTGCAGTGTAGTACTCCACGCAAAGCTCCACTCCAGCTGTGATTGAATTTGATGGAAATTGTTCTTGGGAGCCCCAAAGCTTTTTCCTTCTCTGTCTCTCTTTCTGTCTCTCTCTCTGTCTCTCTCTCTCTCTTCATCTCTCTCTTTTTATCTGTCTGCTTTCTCTTTCCTTATCTGGCAGAAAAAAAGGGGCAAGTTTTGAGTCCAGCTTGAAAATAAAATTTGAATATCAAGCTAATTCCACTGCACACTATCCCCAGAGCGCCATGAGCCCTACCGCTGATCTTTGGTCTGTAATTATTCTCGAGGCTCAATTCTTGTTTGGAATTCTGTACCACACTACACTTACCATTCTTTGCCATTCTTTGAACATGACAGATAAACTCTAAATGTTGGTCTCATCCCTCCAGTCACTTTGCATCGCTGTCTAATTGGGGACATCCATGTCAGACATTTAAGCCGTGAGGTTTTCTCCACATTAGTAGCATGAGGTAAAAATTATGCAGCTCTAATCCTGAGAATTTACATTTACGAATCAATTAGCAATCCAGAAAAGGAAATGGGGACTTTGAGACAGCCAGTAAGAAAGAGCTGTACGACTTGAGCCCTTTAATTCTGTTAGTGCCAGTCAGAGGTGCATAAATCTCCATCTTGGCACCCTGTTCTTATGTGCCCCTGCATGAAATCAGAAAAAAAATTGGAGAACTTGCCACACACGGCCCGTTATTGCCTGGTCAGACCCCAGCACCCTGCTGAGCAAATGGCACACCTGGTATGCCATGAGCAGGGTCACGCTCCTCTCCAACAGGCTTCAGAGATGGTCATGAAGAGATAGTGTCTTGAGGGTTGATGTCAAGCTCCTTCTCACCAGTGTTCCTGTTTACTGATTCAGTAGATTCACAAAGAGTGAATATTAATACTTTGTGACTTTGTTCTCTGATCTTGTTCATAGTCAAAAGGGAATTAATGAGCTTCCTGCAGAGTGCTGGGGTAGGCAGTGATCCTTTTTGTAGTTCCCTCTGTTTCCAGCAGTTTGACTATTTTTGACATTGATATGACACTCCTACTTTGGCAAGAGCTTTGTTCTTCGCTCAGTGTCACTTGATGCCCTCTTAAGCAAGTTATACTTAGCAGGCGCATCTCATGAATAAATCATCCTCATTGTGAAGGGCGTCTAAATGTGTTCTTAGTGGAGGCACTAAAATGAAAGACAACAAGGGTGACATTTATCCCCTTCCCCAAAAAATATGAAAGGGTCAGAGGTTGACAGGGTTTGTTGCACTTTGTACCATGAGGAGGTTGAGGTTTTAGACTTATTTTCTCTTCCCCCCCAATTTCCAAAGTGAATGTAGTCAGAGATAAACACTAGTAGAGGTGTATGTTAACACAGAGGTAGAAGCCAGACCAAAAAAAAGAGGTGATCAACCCAAATTACACATGAAATACATACATGCAAATGCATATTTCAGTTATATGCATTTTAAAGACTGCCCATCCCTGGATGTAGTGCAGATGCTACAAGATACAGACGATCAGTGAGACATCAGATTTAAAGGCCATATAGAAGCCATATGGATTTTTTACTTTTATGTCTGAAAATCATTCACAAGGCTCTTAAACTGCCATTTAACCAGCAGTATTTTCACAGTACCTTTGGATGAAACGCTCTTCCACACGAACAAATTAATCACCCATAATAATAATAATGAACTATTTATAAATCAAGCAATGCGGCTTGAGGAAGCAGTGGAAGAAATCCACATTTTAATTTCACTGTAATTAAAGAGCCCCCTGATTGGTAGAAGTATTGCAGCAGTATGAAGAACCAAACATCACCTCACACCTGTTACCTCATTCGTCACATAATGGGAGAACTGCTTGTTCTTGCATGGTTAATGGGATATACTCTGAAAGAAATAGTGGCTGCTTCTGCAGAGTGCACCACAGTTTATTTTATTAATGTCTGGAGCCCTGTTGCATGTTTAAACTATTTAATCATTTATCAAAGGGGCACATGGTCATCTGAAATACAGAGGGAAATTAAACATCTGTAAATCCACCAGTTTTAATTCCCACTCACCTTGATATAGTGGAAACATAACAAAAATGGGCAAAAGGCAAAGTATTGATCCATTTTCTGTGGGGACCTGGAAAGGGGTTAAGTTGGGTCGACGCTGAGCTCTTGATTAAACATTTCAGAGGTCCAACAAGCAATGCTATATTTGCACTATTAATCAAATAATTAAATTGAGAGTGAAGTAGTCTTTCATCTCAATAGGCCTCCATACAGCTGAGCGTGCAAGTCTTTGGAAGGGACCAGCCTTTTGTGAACAAAAGCATCAGCACTAAAGTGATGGGATCAGACTCATTACACAGATTCATTTCACTCTTTAGCTTACTGAATGGAATATCTGCAGCTATATAAAGTGGCACATATGCACCACTTGTTTACTACCATTACATTAGGCAAGATCATAATAATTATAATTACAGAAATAATTATTGTATTTCAGACCTGAAAAAAAGATGTTTCCAGTTCCAGTGTGTGTGTGCGTGCGTGCGGTGCGTGCGTGCGTGTTTAATTAAGGTATGCTAACATATGAAAAAATAATGATCAACCACTGCATTCATAATGTGTGCTGTGAGAACAAAACACCAGTGCGATGTTAACATTTCTTAGGGTCCCAAAAGCTCAGAGAAGTTTCAGAGATTCTATGAGATTGTAAGTCAAATATGAAACCACTCATAAAACAGAAATATGTCGTTTCATGTACCACCTTTTCATTCTGTATTTTATTATCAATCATCACAGCAGGCCCAGCACCTTTGAAATATAATTTTATCTTAAGATAATGTGTTTTGACATGGCTAATATAAATCCAGAAAGAAGTCTTAGAATGATGATCTTTTTTAGTAAGGCCATATTTCCCATGCATTTCTGGGGGAAGAATTCTGTCACTATGGGTCTATTTTCCGACTGGCGCATGGTGTGTCATGGCGAAGTCATGGATTTTCAGAGTGTGGGGAAGCTGTGTGGGGTGTCTCAGTCCATGGTGATTTGGGGGCTTTTCCAAGCAATTCATGCATGATAATTCATAACCTATTCAAAGGCCAATAAACCGTTTTTTGTGGATCATATGGCGTCCGATTTTACTTTAATATAAATCCAAGCAGGAAAAATGCACACTTTGCATTTATTGCGCATTGTCCTTTTTCTTTTTTTAATGTTAGGCTGATGCCTGTATGCATTTCTGTCTTTAATTGTTTATGGCTGTTATTATACTGCATTGTGGCCCTGGGGGTAGGCTACTGCATTCCTGCATATAAACGCAGTTGTGCAATGCTGATGTGGAAGCTGTAATATTTGTAGTATTGTAGTATTTGTAGTTTATTATGAACGGAAAGTGAAGCTCATTTGAAAAGATGTAGACTACCCACTGTAGGCTACAAAACTGTAAATAGTAGTCTAGGCTCAGTCCTAATTATTATTATCAATATTCTGCACTGTAGAAAATATCTCGTAAGAAAACGGTGAAAAGACTGGCAGCAATGTTGCCAGTGAAAAACCATTTAATGAATGTATACATCCTGTTATTTTAGGGGATAGCCGTTAAATAATGAGTTATTGCTGTTATTCTACATGACTTTGACAGTGTTTTGAAAATTCATTTTTATTAAATTGATCGTTTTAGCGATCGATGGTGCTTATGAATAAAGACTTGCCTTTGGCAAGCATGGACAGATGGATTAACTTCTGATTTTAGTTTATTCACACATGATGTTGTCCAAATGCATGATTGAATGCTTGAGTAGTGGAAATGTTTTATCATAATATCAATGCATAATGTTGCAAGGTGGGATAACTCATTAACGGTTGTTTAGCTGGTCATTTAAAAATACAAATACACTAGTTTCTGCATGTGCTATTTCAGTATTTGTTTTATTATAATATCCTAGGCTACCACACAAAGGCACGCTTTTTTCTATATAGCCTAACAATTTAGTGACAACTTTTAGAATGTATTAATTTATGCAATCACTGCACTACATATCCTATAAAAAATATTAGGAGTAAAACACAAATTATTAGGTATAGGCCTACTTAGTTTGTGATTTTAGACATTCCCCTGTGAAACAAATGCATTATTACATTGATAGTGTAATTTATTTTTTGCAATATTAATGCAAAATAGATATAACGTTATAGTCTGGTCCGAAAATAGCAAAATCCAGTAACCACACCCAGTGCGCCATGGCCTAGCTAGAAAATGTTAAACAATTTTTATTATACAGTATATACAGTGTTTTATCCAGGATACATTTAGACATCTATTTTTTAGGGGGTCATTGTCAAATGTAGGATACAATGATGATAATAGTAATAGTAATAATAATAAGAATAAGAAGAGAATACAAATTGAAAGATAATAAAAAACATTATTAAATTAATTTATTGAAATTTATATGTTAATTCATTTTTCATTTTAAAAACACAAAGTAAACAGTACCTACATTTAGGGGTCAATTGTTTGTCAGGACTGAAATTATCGTAACTATATTTACAGCCTACTATACTAAGCTACTCGTGCCATTAGTGTCACATAAAATCACATTTCACATATCTGAAGATGTGTTTTATTTTGATAAAGTTTTTATTTGCTTTGTTATTCACTGTTTGTTATAATAGACATGGTATTGCTTTTTTGATTGAAATAGGCCTACTACTTACTCTTGTATTCTGTAACATGATTTGCTTCATGATTAAAAATGCAGTTATTCTTACTGTTCATGTATCCACAAATTCTCTTTTGTGTATTTTGAGCTTTAACTAGAATGCACCAGTTAATTAGCCCCCATTGTTACGCAATCTTTCAGAACGTTCAGTTATGGATATTCCAAACACACCCGTGCTACAATGACAGCCTTCATATTATCGATTGCGTGCCTTTTAATACCTGCTTCCCATTTGTACTAAAATGCACGTGCAATTAACTTTCCCAAACTTGCTTTCGGGGCTTAGTAAATCACATCACACATGCTAATGTAATCTGTTTGCATCCTCTTTGTTCATATTTTTTTAATTATAAAGCTTTTGAAAAAGACCCCCACTGACCTAACATGGTGAAATGCTCAGCTTACAGCAGAATACCAATCTGGCAGTAGAACAAGTGTCCTTTACCACAGTAACTGCTGGGAGAATTCTAGTAGCATCCTGTGTTAAATTGAATGCAATGCCAATAAACTACATTTACAGACTTTGACTAATGTTAATCATTGCAAGATAGAGCAAGGTAAGAATTAAGTTACTTAGCTAACATTAACGTTCCTGCGTTTTTACTGAGTTTCCTGCAACAGATTCACTACTATGACGAATATGCTTTGGTAACTAGCAAGGTAGTTTTGTCAGCCAGTAAGATCATTAGCTAGCTAACATAACCAATATAATGTTAGCTAAACAGACTCACAGTTATTGGTTAGATGGCCAACTAGCTAGCTAGCTCACTTTGAAATAAATCCCCCAAGCAGGAAAAATGTAGCATATACTTTGCATTTAGCTATTGTTCGTTGTCTTTTTTCTTTTTTATGTTAGGCTAATTCCTGTATTTATTTATGTTGTTTATGGCTGTCATTGTTCTGCACTGTGGTCCCCGGAGTAGGCTACTGTATTCTTTCTTACACCCATCTGTAATGCGAAGAATGACAAACTTGGTGCATACATTCACTCTTATTGCATTGCATGTATAGCGATAAAAACGTACCTCTTAACTAAAATACATTCAATTAAATCTATGCAAAATAGCCTATTGTCTTCCACTGCAGAATCCTATAAAGGCAAAAAAAATCACTAATAAATGTGGCAAGGAAAATGGGATATGTTGCATGGGGAAAATTGTAAATAGATAAATGATTAAATGCATGCAAGGACCAAGAAAATAGGAAAAGTGAGGAGTTGAAAAATAAAAAGAGCCAGTAAATGATAAATGGGAGAGTAAAATAAATTATTTAAAAATGTATTTTATCGACTGATTGGAGGCTAAGGAAATGATTAAAAGCTTTTTATTTTTTACAATACAGATAACCTATTAGTGACTTTTGTTGCCTTTAGGATTCCAGAAGTCGGAAATTGACAGTGGGTGGACTCGGGAGGCCTCCCAACCACGACTGAATGGGCGTATTCTGCTATCATTTTTCACTACACCAAGTGATGTGGGATAGCCCGACATGGTCAAAACGAGTCCACCCAATACACTGGGTCGCAATACACATGGCTCTTAAAAGGACTGAAAAGAGGTAATTTGATTAGCTATGTTTGAATCCAGCTGAAGCACACCCACTGATAAATATTCAGCATAACCCAGCCCATTTTCAACTTGCACAGCACGCTGTGAGCTGTGCACTCCTTGTCTCTGGTCCGAAAATAGTGAAATTCAGTAGCTACGCCCAGTGTGGCATACACTACACCATTGACTATGACGACTCGCCACACGCCATATGCTTGCCGGAAAATAGAGCCCATAATGTTAGCTAAATAGAGACTTGAGACATTTTGTAATGTTACTGCTTTGGCTGGTGATGTGATGAGTTGTAACGTTATGTTAAGTTACTGGCAATGCCCCTCAGTCAATCTGGGAGGGGGGTAAATTGGGACATATCTGATTTTTAGGGGGCCAATAATGCATTGGCGTGGCTTGATCAAACATTGTGTATACAGTACCAGTCAAAAGTTTGGACACACTACTCATGGAAAGGTTTTTCCTTATTTTTACTATTCTCCACATTTTAGAATAATAGTAAAGACATCAAAACTATGAAATGACACAAATGTAATTAAGCAGTGACCAAAAAAGTGTTAAACAAATCAAAACTATCTTATATTTTCCATTCTTCAAAGTAGCCACCCTTTGCCTTGATAACAGCTTTAATCTCATGCCGCACTCCATCACTCAATCTCCTTCTTTGTCAAATAGCTCTTACACAGCCTGTAGGCGTGTTTTGGGTCATTGTCCTGTTGAAAAACAAATGACGGTCCGATTAAGTGCAAACCAGATGGGTTGGCGTGTCGCTGCATAATGCTGTGGTCACCATACTGGTTAAGTGTGCCTTCTATTCTAAATAAATCGGCAACAGTATCACCAGCAAAGCACTCCCACACCATCACACCTCCTCCCCCATGCTTCACAGTGGGAAGTTCTAAATGAAAACTACTTGTTGGGGGTGCATTTAAAAATATATATTTTTTTAAATTCAACTTTTTGTTTTGGAAAGAAATTGATAGGCTACATAGGCATGAACTTCACTATGTATATTCCGTGGAAGAAAAAAAATGCAAAGGCATTTAAAGGTGGACTATGCAGGATTTTTTCCCTTGCTGTGGTCCTGTGTTTACAATCAAAAAAGTCTCCTCCTCCATTCTAAACCCTGCCCACTCCCCTCCGTTGAGGCAGAGATTGTATAGTACGGGCAATAAACACACGGAAAATGTCAAGTGAAGATAAAATGAAAATAACATTTTTAGCAACATGCATTGTTTTATATGGATAGTAACAGTAATTGGGCAGTGTTATAACGATTAAATGAACACTTTTGAAACCGTTTTGAAGTCCTCAGCTCTCCAACATCGACCCCTGTTGCTTCATAATGTATGCATTTATATATTGTAGGCTACCGGTACCTCACTTTGGATAAAAGCATCTGCTAAGCATGTATATGGCTCGTCGTTGCTGCTGTCTCCAACAAACGCAGTTGTAATTGTTTGCAACGTAAATGTTGCCCGTGGTTTCAAGGATTTTAAGGTGTAGCCTACTGTTTCCCTGGTGCGAGAGTGGAAGGCTACAACATAAACAACAATTTTATTTCATTATAGACATATAACTGTATCAAACCCATTTGCAAGTTTGTGATCTCAGGACCGCTTCCTGTTATAAACCGTGGCAGTGAGAAATTCAGCCGTCTCAGTGCCCTAAATGTCTGGCTGAAAAAATGGTGTGCTTGTTCAGTGTTTGGCTAATGTTATTCTGAACATTAATTTAGAATTGGGATGTAAAGACAGAATCGTGTGTAGAATAAGTAGCCTACCATTAGCATGCCATATCTTGTCTACCATAATTAGCTAAAACCATTGTAAAGTAAATTACTTTTTCATGAGGATATTTGTATAGAAATATTATTTGTTTTCTGAAATACAGCGTAATATTACATTGTTATATTAATTTGATTCAAAAGGTACCCGACTTCAGCCACATAGTTACCTAACATAGCTTGCTGCATATCTAGAGGTAACGTAGCCTACTTACACAGAAAAGTAGTCTTCCTCAGGGTGTCCTAGCAACTGCTGCTACTGGGCAACAAAATTTCAGTACTGAAATAAATATTTGTGGCTGGCTATCTTTCACAAAGGTGCAGCTTCACGGATTTGTACTGGGCATGAAGAGGCATTAAGAAGTTATTACAAAAACAGGGATGGAGGGATGAGACAGGCTAGACCGCAAATAACACTAAGTCAGGGATGGACAACTCCAGGCCTTGCGGGCTGGTGTGTATGCAGGTTTTTAATGCCACCAGTTACCCTGGCTCAATCAGCTAATTAGTTGTATACACCATCACCGGTTCACTTGTAAATTACACCAAAGGTAAACACTACAATACATCCATACCAACACAAGAACATTCATCAGCTGCTTTTCGTATTGTGCAATGTAGATACAATATCAGATCATGTAAATGATTGGGTTCATTAAATAATTGGTAACTAGTGGCAGTGAAAACCTGCATTCATGCCTGGAGTTGCCCATCCCTGCTGTAGGTAAAACAGAGCATGAAACTCAAGCATTGTGTTAAAGAGATGAGACAGTACGTCTGAGCTCTAAGATTTGATTCATCCCACCAGGGGTAGGGTGGGATTAAGTCAGCCAGGGATCCTGGCAGAATATCCAGTATTAAATGAGGAGCTAAGATATAGAAAAGTGCTAGGAAATTGGATCAGGGATTGAGGGAGCCTAGATGCAGTCTGCCTCAGATGGTGGTCAGAGATGTTGCTCTACCTATTTTGGGGTTCGAGAAGCCTCACTGTTCTTCTGTTCATTCACTGTATTCTGTCACCCATATAGCTCTACCCACTCAACCTCCCGTGAAGCACAAGGCTTGTGTGGTTTCAAAGCTGAATTTATTACTTTCCAAAACTTTCTTCGGAAATAGATGACATGTAGGTTACCAGGAAACATACTATGTAAGGATTAGACAGTAATTCAAAGATAAGAATTATTCCGTACTCCATCTACAGATTTTTAATTAGGTTCAATTTTTAATAATTATAACACTGCCATACTATTTTAAGATTTCATACGACACTTCTCACAACATATTTGTTTCCACAGGCTCAATATGCACTCACAGCCAAGTCTGGTCATATCAGCCTTAAGCCTTGGCAGGGTGCTTATGCAGTTGTCTGGGTTCTATTGCTAATGTACTTTCCAGTAATGCAGTGATGAATACATGTGAGATTGACAGGCAGCAGATGAGTGGTGTGTCCAAGCAGATCTCTCTCCCTGTCTGTTTCTTCAGAGGGGAACTGAATAATCTTTCCCTTTGATGTTTTTGTTCTCAATGGGAAGCCTCAGTCCCACATGCTCCAGCTATATTTTACATTCTCAAGCCTGACGCCTCTGATCCCTCCTCTTTTCTTCTTCACTTCACTATTCTCTTATTTCTGTGATAATGCAGATAGCACATGGTTTCCATATATGAAAAGTTTAAAAACTACTCTTCTTCAGTCTGGTCCCAGATAGCTGCAGGTCAGCTAGCTTTTTCAGCTTGATCTAAGGCACAAAGTGGTGTCTGAGTTTGGTGTTTGTCTGACTGGAACAAAAGCCTGCAGATATGGCAGCCCTCCAGGACCAGGGTTGGATAGCCTTGCAGGCACTGTGGCTGAATTATTCAATGTTTCTCTTTGTTCTATTTTAAAACAAAAGTAGCAAAGGGACGCTGGTGATTAGCTGATTTCAGTCTTTGTAGGTGTCATGAAATTTATGCGATATGAGGTTCATCGGTGACTTCCAAAAGGATGGATAATGACAAACGGGATAACATTATGGGTGCAAAGATGTGCTGTAGCAGGATGGAAATGGTTAAAACTTTTGTCTTCAATTGTGCCAAGCATGGTGAGGAACCCTGTTAAAACAGTGCTGGAGCCTTCCTTGTACCCACTATCAAATCCATAATGCAGTCCCTCATGCTTCTGAAGGCTTTGTTACTCTCTTGAAGTGTTCCACTATGCTGTATGAAATAATAGCATTTTTGCCCAGCAGTAAAGTTTTGAACCATCCTGCAGTTTGGTTCCAGTCCAAGAACAGGGGGTCTTTAATTGCATCAGCTCAGACACTTTTTCTTGACCTTTTTCCCCAAACTTCATTAAATTATCTTCACTCCAGGGTGGGTGAACAGAAAATGAATGTGAATGTTCTTCTGAACTAAATTGTAAAGAAAGGGGATGTTATCGGCTAAATGTCTGGAGCACAGCATCCCAACCTTTGGGAGCCTTGCAGTAGTGGCTGAGGAACTTTTGTTTTATTTTGTTAACTGATAAGGATGCAAATAGAAATAATGATTGCCAATTAGCAGCTGACACCTCTGTGCATTTCCCGTGGAATAACTGTAGCTATAACAAAAGATTCACTAAAAGTTCACTAAAGCTACTTTTAAGTTCAAAATCAGTCCCCTGTGTTTTTGTGTCAACATGAAGAATATTCCCTTTGCAGGTAAGGCACTCCTTACCCTGCAAGTGCAACAAGGCCAGTTGAGGGAGCAGTTGCATAGCCAGGGAGAATGTTTACAGCGCTTAACGGAGAGTCTGCATAGACTCTCTGTGGCAGTCAACTCTCCCCTAGTTACACAAGCATGTACTCTCCCCGTACCCATGCCACATACCCTTAAAGAACCCAAGTTACAATTACCATCACGTTATGGTGGGAAACCGGGGAAATGCCGGCCGTTCTTGACACAGTGTGTGATCTTTTTTCAGGCGCAACCCTCCCGCTTTTCCACACCTGAATCCCGGGTAGCATTTGTGTTATCGTTATTGAACGACTAGGCTCTCGCTTGGGCTGATCCACTAATTTGGATTAACGCCCCTATCATTTGTGATCCAGTCCAGCTCATGAACAAAATGCAGCTGGTCTTCGATCACAAAGTGTCAGGTGAGGAAGCGGCCAGGAAATTGACCAGTTTGCGTCAGGGCACTGACACGGTAGCCGCTTTTTCAAAAAAAATTTGAGCGCTAGCCGGAGAGACAGGCTGGTCTGAAGGCCCTTTAAAATCTTTATTCTTCCAAGCCCTGGCCAACCCCATCCAAGACGCGCTAGCGATGCTAGAACCACCCGCTACGTTTAGTGCTCTGGTGACCACGGCTATACGCATTGATAACCGGATTAGAGAGAGGGAACGTGAATACAAGAACCATCCGACCCGTTTAAAATTTATTTATCAGCGGTGACTCCGTTCAGTACTCTCACCTACCCCGCCGCAAATCAGGAGGAGCCTATGCAAGTAGATGGGTCTTCCCTCCACCAATCTAGGAGAGCGAGACCGCGGAGATACTGGTGCCAGTATTGCAGACACAGGGGGCATATGAAGGATCAATGTCCTAAGCTGACGGGAAACGAGGGGTCTCACCAGGGAAACCGAGGTCCCCAGTGAGACATAATAATACTAATTCTCGGACCTTGTTACCTGTCCAACTGTTTTGGGAGGGACGCTCGGGAGGGGTTAACGCTTTTATTGATTCCGGGGCCGTGGAGTCCTTTATTGACGCCAAGTGGGCAAAGAAATTAAAAATCACCACCAATCCGCTCACTAGTCCCCGTCAGGTTACTGACCTCGATGGACGTCCTTTATGTTAAAAATGGGGGCGGGCTATGTACAAAAGTTTCTATAATTTCTAAATGGGTCATCCGATATGGATGAAAATACAAATTTAAGCTGACAGTCTGCACTTCAACCTCATTATCATTGTATCCTTTCAAACTCAAAGTGCTAGAGTACAGAACCAAAAAAATAAAAAATGTGTCGCTGTCCAATTAATTATAATGCTCACTGTTAGTATGTTATATTGTTACGTCCCTATGCTGCCTTGCGAGTGTGGCCCTTAAATTGTCTGTAACTTGTTTCATTCAGCTCACCTGGGTTGTAATTGTCAATTGAAGACACCTGTGCCTGATTACCAGGGGAGCATATATACTTGTGGCATTTCTCTCGGGAGTTTGTTCATCTTTTTCTTTGGTTTGCTTCATGTACGTTGCATATATTAAATTGTCATTGTGGTGTCAGTTTGATTTGCAGCCACTTATTTTGTACTGCGTAAAAAGGCCTACATTAGCCATTTTGGGAGGAAGCGCTCACCTTATTTTTATAATGTCTTTTAATAGAAAGGAACAAATAGAGAAGCATAGTGAGTCTGCGGAAGACTTTTGTTTTGCTCTCGTGCACCTTATTGCTTTCTGGGTGAGCTAGATTTGCTTTTAAAGACTAATAGATCAGGTGAGTTGGCTTATAAGCGTCCTCTGGTTTTACCGCTGCTGCCGAGATTCCTCAATTTAAAATAAAATCTGTTTTGGTTCTAGTCTGTGGTTTTTTTTTTTTTTTTTTTTTACAGGCTTATTTGTGCAAGGCACACACTTTTTTTTTTTAGACCCTTTGTAAGGATTTGGTTATTGTAACATGGGTTAACTATATACAGTGTGTAATATATATAATATATAATATATACAGTCAAGCCGGAAAGTCTGCACACTCCTTTCACCTTCTCCACGTTTTATTACGTTACAGACATATTCTACAATAGATTGAATTAATTTTTTGTCTCAAAATTCACAAAATAACCCATAATGACAAAGCAAAAACAGGTTTTTAGACATTTGTGCTAATTTATTAAAAATCTAAATGTAACATATCATATGTACACAAGTGTGCACACCCTTTGATATGACACCCAAAAGTGAGCTGAGGTGCATTTTGTTTCCACTGATACTGCTTGAGATGTTTCTACAACTTAATTGGAGTCCACCTGTGATAAATTCAATTGATTGGACATGATTGGGGATTGCCAACACCTGCCTATATAAGGTCCCACAGTTGACAGTGCATGTCAGAGCAAACTCCAAGCCATGGGGTGAAAGGAATTATCTGCAGACCTCAGAAACAGGATTGTGTCAAGGCATAGATCTGGAGAAGGGTACGGAAAAATCTCTGCAGCTTTACAGGTCCCAAAGAGCACAGTGGCCACCATCATTCGTAAATGGAAGAAGTTTGGAACCACCAAGAATCTTCCTAGACCTGGCCGCCCGGCCAAACTTAGCAATCGGGGAAGACGGGCCTTGGCCAGGGAGGTGAGCAGGAACCCGAGGGTCACTCTGACGGAGCTCCAGCGTATCCTTGTGGAGATGGGAGAACCTTTCAGAAGATCAACTATCCAGGCAGCACTCCACCAATCAGGCCTTTATGGTAGAGTGGCCAGACGGAAGCCCCTCCTTAGTAAAAGGCACATCACAGCCCGCTTGGTGTTTCCCCATAAGCTGGGGACACATTACACAATCTTTTAGCCCGATTTGGCAACTATTTGTGATCGGGCAGAGTCTGTGGTTGTCCAGGGATGTCCAGACTAGTCCAGGCTATTCGCGCTGTAAAGTCGCAGCTGTAATCATTATGTTTGTGGGAGTGAAAGACTGTTGTCCGTCTCCTACGATACCAGTCGGGAACGCCACGATTTTATCAAACATGTTTGATTTTATCGGGGTTAGTCCGTGCGTAATCTTGTGGTTTGCGCTGGCCAAAGACTGAAATCGCGATGGGAATTTTCAATAGCCAATGAAAAGTGAGTTTGCGACAGAGGAAGGAAGAAGTGGAAAAATACAGAAGTAAACATCAAATCCAACGTGCGGATGGCTGAGCCGAATAAGCATGTTTTTTGGAATACCAAAAATTAGGAGCGATTTGTTTCAAAATATCGGAAAAGACATTCTTGCGAGTGCAGGTCTACTATGAGAAATCACGTTCATGCGAGAGAACTCCATCCGTCTGCATCTATTCTGTCGTTTAGATTTGTGCTCCTCAAAAACAGCCGTCGTCGTGTGTGCGACACAAGAGACTGAAAATCTGCATATGACAGTTGTTAAATGTGTGCTACTAATTTTTTTCATTGTCGCTTACGATTGGAAAAGTCGTGCAATGTGGTTAAAGGTGTTCAATTGGGTTCAGATTTGGTGACTGCAAAAGCCATTGCATGATCGAACCATTCAGTGACCCCTCGTGCCCTGTGGATGGGGGCATTGTCATCCTGGGAGAGACCACTCCCATCAGGATAGAAATGTTTTTATAGGATAAAGGTAATCACTCAGAATAACTTTGCAGTGACCCTTCCCTCTAAGGGGATAAGTGGACCCAAACCATGCCAGGAAAATGCCCCCCACATCTGCTTTAGTTATGTTTTTCCACTTATTTGTTCAGGGTTTTCCTTTAATTTGTCACCCGTCTGTGTATGTATATACAGTGTGTGTGTGTGTGTATATGTGTGTATATATATATATATATATATATATACATACACATACAGTATGTGTGTGTTATATTGGCTAACTGTCAACAGTGCAAAGGCTAGTGTGATGTAACAGTCAAATTCTAGAACAACTGGTGCGCGCGCACAAAAAACCATTGGAAATATTTTGGAACTTACGTGCAAAGGTAGGATGTTCTGTCTGGGAAGACACCTTCATGAAGATTCAGAAACTGTAACATAGCCCCATAACCTCCCGTGACTAACCAGAACTTTTTGCAGTATTTCAGTACAGGCCGCACTGTACCACTCCCTGTGTTACTATGAAGAAGATGATGTACTGTATTCTCACCAACAGCAATAGCTATATGAAAACAGAGGCCAAGAAGAATGTCAGAACTCGCAGAGGAGCGAGCTGCCCAAGGTGGTGGGGAAAATATGAGCACAGAATAGGAGTCGTGATTCTAAAATAAATCAATTCTTTTGACAGTATTTGCCTGCTACTGCAAAAAGGGACTGTCCACAGAGACAGGGAACAGCGCCAAAATCATACGAAGACTCGCAAGATAAGTTACACCAGCACCGGAAAGATGTATACTATAATTGAGAGGGTCCCCAGAGACAGGGGAGGGTAACGCCTGTGTTGGAGATATGCTGTATATTTCTGTGAGAAAGTTCAGAGACAGTTAACAATAGTAAGCTGAGGCCTCAGGAAGAATTACACCACTATTGGTGAAACACTACCTTTCTGTCAGCTGCCTGTCTTAGATTCCTAGAAGTAAATGACAAGCCCCCCTCCTCAGAGGATGGATAAGAAAAACCACTCTGACCACATTTGAGTCCAAAAACAAGACACAATTAGTGGTGTTGGAAGTCAGCAGTGGATTTGTGTGGACAATGCTTACCTGGGAAGGTCTGAGGTGGCACAGACTGTGAACATTGCAGAAAGGAAGGAACAGTGTGTGAATGGCTGAATCTATCATGAATTTGACCCAGGCTTAGACATGAGTGCATGCAGTATAAGCCCAATTTGGTCCGGATCTCTTGTCCTTGCAATCCTGAGCAAAGGCTTCTGGGTAACAGAGCTTTGAAAGACGCTGGTCATTTTGATCAAATCCTTTGGTGGGGACAGACAGGGGCTTCACAAGATTCCAAATACTGTATATTTGTCTTTGAGGTGAAATACACGTAGTTGCGTCCATATGAATCAGATGCATTCATTTGCACCTTTGTTTCTTCTCTTTCAAGCATGCATTATTTATACTGTACATCTGCAAGAAATAAAGAACTGATTTCTTCCCACTTTTATTTCAGTACAGAATCCCTCATAATATTTGCAAGTCCCTACCATCACTGTAAAATACGATGAAGATTGGAAGATGGCACAAAAGCATGCGTGTCTCCTGTGGGGCGTCACAGAAAACAAGGTCTTTCAGGTGGCTGTGCTACCCATCAATCAAAGTGGTTTGACGACAGCAGGAGTCAAAATTCAGCTTGACAGGAGCAGGAGCTTTGTGCTCAGGGTACTGTACATACCGAGAGCTTGCTGTGACAACAACATTCCCCACTTGTATTAAAAGTACAGCATCATCTTGATGCCAACACCCTCAAAAATAAACTTTGTATCATTGGGCTTTGAAAGACCTGAGGCAGAACAATTTTCAGAGTGAATTTGATAGTAGCTTGGCAGGAGTTCTCAGTATTATCAGTTTTTTTCTTTTCTTTCAACTGCACATTGAGTTCCAATTATCTACCTGACAATCTGGCACACCTCTCCTAGCCCCTTGTTCACACCTGGGAGCAACTAAGGTTGCCTGACAACAGCACTATGCAATGTATTGATCATTTGTTTTGTTTTTTTAAACTGACAGTTGGCACTCTTACTGCCAATGATACAGTATGTCATTAATTGAGCTAATGGTGCAGTCTAAAGAAAGTAATGTAATGTCTTTGGTTTGGAAACAGTTTGGTTTGTTTGAATGCCTTCATCTGATATCATTGAACCTGTGGACTTTATCTTACACTCGGCACTAAGCGGTGGTGACCCAAACGCAAGTGTCTTTGGTAGTTTCAGACTGAGGCAGTTATTTTACCGTCCAGCACTCAGGTTGTTTAAATAGCAAGTGAACTTGCTCCCATAGCAAGTAAACTGGGCGATTTGGTCTTAAGATGAGGTGTGGCCAGGATAATTTTTGGCATATTGCTATCTTGAGGCAGCAGAAAGCGTTTGCGCTAAAACCACCACATACCTGGTCTTAAGTCATGTCACATTGTTTCAATGTTATTTTAACAGTGCAATATAAGTGTGTCTACATAGGTATGTGCACAACGTGCATACACCCACCTGTCTGTTACACCCAGGGGTGCGCACAAGCATGCAAAAAATATTAAGATTACAATGTGAAATATTATTATTGTGTAGGCTATATCAAAAAATACATAATAATAAAAGGTTCCATCGGCCAAAGACCACATACCTGTCCCTCAGTGAAGGGGAATGCGCCTTAAGTTGCATTCATCCTGCCAGGTTTTAACAAACTTCTATCATCTCCTGGCAGCTGAGCTGGAGACAAATACCTGCTGAAATTAATGGTTACATTACATTACATCTTTTGCGAGTTCCAGCATCTCCTAAATTCAAATTCCAATCTGCCTTAAATTCAGCCATACCTCAAGCCTAGTCCGACATGCTAATGAATACATTCCAATGGTGTCCATCACACCCATCAACCAAGAACGGGAAAAACAGGAATTCACAGCTAACTTTGGATTTCCTGGGGTTCTGCCCCAGCAGAGAACACTGTTATATGTGAAATGTAAGGAAGCCCACTCCATCAACATCCAGGCGATGTGCAATGCTACGTGTAAGGTTACACATGTATTAACAATTATCCTGGGTCAAGCTATATGCCTCTATATTGGCCAATAGTTCCTACAATTTTCTGTTAGGGGACAATAGTTATCCATTAAAAACCATTGTCATTATGCGCTTCAGATGTCTGAATCATAAAATATGTTTATGATGACAGTTTGCAGTATTAGCGCCAGTCCATTATAAAAATGCTTGCAGTTGTCATGGTTTTGCAGGCTGCCATTCCTCTTCTGCGGGGGTTTCTCACGCAGTTTCGGGACGGCGTCCTTGCCGTGTTGTTTCGCACTTAGTGAGCACACCTGTTTCAGGTGTTCTGCCGTCTTTATAAGCCCTGCGTCTTCCTGTCTCGGTGCTTTTGTGTCACGCTAAGCCAGGTAACGACAGTATAGGATTTTGGCGACCACTTGTTTTTTTGCTTTTGCTAAAAGTACACGTGGGGTCTGCCTTAGTGAATTAGGAGTTCTCTTTCCTTTTAGAGATTTTGTTTTCCTTTCTCATTAATTTCCTTCCTTGGTTTTCTTTCCCCTATCTCTGTTGAGATAGTTCCTCGGTTTAGCCTCATTTCCGTTTGCCTTTTATTTTAGCTCTTTGATTGTTATTGAGCTAGAGGCATTTGTTTTCTTTTCGTTGCTATTCTCTGCTCGAGTCTACGAGCTTCGCCCTGTTTTTTGGGTTGTTATTTCTTTGGCTTATGCCGGGATTCTTTTCCTTTATTGTTTATTTTTTCTGCTGGAATCTTTTCTCTTTTTTTTCTCTGCGGAGTTCTGGCCCACTATTCTGGGTTGCTATATTTTGGCTGTATGCCGGGAGTTACTTTCCCTTTCTGTTTATTTCTCTCTGCTCCTTTCACAGACTCCCTTCACCCTTTTAGTGGTTGTTTTCATGCTTCGTGGGACAACTTTCAGATCCCCTTTCAGTCGTGTCTGGTCCTCCAAACCCGACCCCTTACAGCAGTCTGTGCGTTTGAGTCAGTGTAATATTATATTCCTTTTTTTGTTGTTCCAACTAAAATATTTATATTTTATAAATTTATTTTAAAAATACCGATTTAATTTTATGAATGTGATTAATTACACACTTATATTATTTAAAACAATAGTGTTCGCTCCTTCAGGTCTGCATTCAGATCAGTCTTTCATGCTCAATGACTGTTTCCCATATTCCTAAACATCGGTTAAGTTCTTCCAAATATCGTTCTATGTCTTTGGAATTACATAGTGAAAATTAAAATGACAAACAACAAAAAAATGATTATATGTTACATTATTCAAATGACCCAACAAAGAAACTTTGGTTTTACGTAAATTACGTATGGGAGATAGAAAAGAATTACTTGTAGTCACCAGCAAAAAAAAAAGACAGACGGACCCACAACGCACAAACATATCAATTAAGTGTGAGCAATCAAAAGCAAGAACAGCTCCTCATCTGCCTCTGCTGTCTTGAAATGTCCAGTGTCACCAAGCAGGCCAACAGCCGCAGGGACAAAGCTGCCCCGAGTCGACCAGAGCAATGCATCTCCCGGATCAAAGCTACTCCACTCCAAGCTCCGCTGACACACACAAACTCCGCCACTGCGACTCTCCTCCATGGACGCAGTCTCCGGCCAGTCGAAACAGGGCACTGAATCCACTCAGCCTCCCCAGTCAACACCTCACTCCTTCCCCGTCCTCCTCTCCCTTTTTTCCCAGATGGCCTTTCGAGGATTGCCTGCAATCCCCAATCAGTCCCAATACCAAGCCACTCAAACTCCGGTGAAAAAAATCATGCCGCCGCAGATCCAACGGATATTCCGGAGTAGGCTACATGTTATAAATGCGTCTCCCCAGTGATGACCATAAACAAAACCAGCCCGACTGGACAATTTGGTAATAATTATAAAAAATAGCAGCAGGAGTGCCCCGAAAAATCTTCAGCTTGCCTCCCCATCCCACAACAGACACACCAGCACATAAACAAACAAAATACAAAAACTCGACAACGAAACACATTCAAATGAGCAAATACGAAAACAAGAGACAGCTGGACTACATGCCACCGTTACAGCGCCAAGTGGCGTCACTTCAAATATACAAATTAGTGAATTTCTCTCCAATCAGCGACATCAAATTGGGTAGCACAGACTATCCAACTGGATATGTGGTGTCCAGTTTGCGTCAGCTTGCGTCTGTACCATACACACACAGGGGTGCACACAAACATGCATAAAAATATCATATTGACAGTCAAGCCGGAAAGTCTGCACACCCCTTTCACCTTCTCCACATTTTATTACGTTACAGACTTATACTATAATAGATTGAGTTCATTTTTTGCCTCAAACATCTACACACAATAGCCAATAATGAAGTGAAAACAGGTTTTTAGAAAATATGCAATTTTATTTTACTGACAAAAATAGGTTATTTAGGGGTTACATATCTGTACACACCCTTAGCCTAATACTTGGTTGCTGCACCTTTGGCAGCGATTACAGCCTCAAGGCGTCTTGGGAAAGAAGCTACGAGCTTGGCACACTTGTCACTTGTTTCTGGACATTTTTGCCCATTCCTCTTGGCATATCCTTGCAAGCTCCGTCAGGTTGGATGGGGAGCGTCGGTACACAGCCATTTTCAGCTCTTTCCACAGATGTTCAATTGGATTCAGGTCTGGGCTCTGGCTGGGCCACTCAAGGACATGCACAGACTTTCTCCGAAGCCACTCCTTTGTTCTCTTGGCTGTGTGCTTCGGGACGTTATCATGTTGGAAGGTAAACCTTCGCCCCAGTCTGAGGTCCAGAGCGCTCTGGGGCAGGTTTTCTTCAAGGATCTCGTGTACTTAGCTGCATTCATCTTTCCCTCTATCAGGACTAGTCGCCCCATTCCCGCTGCTGAAAAACATCCCCACATCATGATGCTGCCACCGCCATGCTTCACTGTAGAGATGGTACACTGCCCGGCCAAAAAAAGTCGCAGTTGCACCAGTCATGCATAGTGCCCACTGTACAAGCCTCTGGAGGCAGTGTTATATCTGGGGTTGCTTCAATTGGTCAGGTCTAGGCTCAGCAATGTTATGCAGCAATAAATGAAGTCAGCTGAGTACCTGAATGTACTGAATGACCAGGTTATCCCGTCAATGGGCATAATCCAGGATGACAATGCCAAGATTCAACTGCCTCAAATTGTGAAAGAGTGGTTCAGGGAGCATGAGGAATCATTTTCACACATGAATTGGCCACCAGAGTCCTGACCTTAACCCCACTGAAAGTCTTTGGGATGTGCTGGAGAAGACTTCACGGAGTGGTTCCACTCTCCCGTCGTCAATACAAGATCTCGGACAAAAATTAATGCAAGTCTGGACGGAAATAAATGTTGTGACGTTGCATAAGGTTGTCGAAACAATGTCGCGACGAATGCGCGCCATAATCAAAGCTAAAGGCGGTCCAACACAATATTACAGTGTGCAACTTTTTTTTTGGCCGGGCAGTGTATTAGCCAGGTGATGAGCGGTGCCTGGTTTCCTCCAGACGTGACGCTTGGTATTCAGGCCAAAAAGTTCAATTTTGGTTTCATCAGACCAGAGAATCTTGATTCTCATGGTTTGAGAGTCCTCTAGGTGCCTTTTGGCAAACTCCAAGCGGGCTGTGATGTGCCTTTTACTAAGGAGGGGCTTCCGTCTGGCCACTCTACCATAAAGGCCTGATTGGTGGAGTGCTGCCTGGATGGTTGATCTTCTGAAAGGTTCTCCCATCTCCACAAGGATATGCTGGAGGTCTGTCAGAGTGACCCTCGGGTTCCTGCTCACCTCCCTGGCCAAGACCCGTCTTCCCCGATTGCTCAGTTTGGCCGGGCGGCCAGGTCTAGGAAGATTCTTGGTGGTTCCAAACTTCTTCCATTTATGAATGATGGTGGCCACTGTGCTCTTTGGGACCTGTAAAGCTGCAGGGATTTTTCCGTACCCTTCTCCAGATCTATGCCTTGACACAATCCTGTTTCTGAGGTCTGCAGATAATTCCTTTGACCCCATGGCTTGGAGTTTGCTCTGACATGCACTTTTCAACCGTGGGACCTTATATAGGCAGGTGTTGGCAATCCCCAATCATGTCCAATCAATTGAATTTATCACAGGTAGACTCCAATTAAGTTGTAGAAACATCTCAAGCAGTATCAGTGGAAACAAAATGCACCTCAGCTCACTTTTGGGTGTCATATCAAAGGGTGTGCACACTTGTGTACATATGATATTTTACATTTTGATTTTTAATAAATTAGCACAAATGTCTAAAAACCTGTTTTCACTTTGTCATTATGGGCTATCTTGTGTAGAATTTTGAGACAAAAAATGAACTCAATCTATTGTAGAATATGTCTGTAACATAATAAAACGTGGAGAAGGTGAACCATGTGTGCAGACGTTCCGGCTTGACTGTATATCAAATATAAAACATTTTCTCTCCTAGAAAAGATGCACGCACATTGTCCCATGGATTCCTGGGAAAGTGGGCTTGTTTAAAGGCATTAAGCTACCAGTAAAAAAGCGTTGGTCATATTTCCGTAAGCAGGACATTATAAAACAAGGGAAAATATGCGTTAATCTATAGGTTCCCAACCTGAAACTTAAGTGTATTTAGTGTCATCATTAAAGCAAAAGAACGCTATTTATGTTATTAATCAATATTAGATTGCACGTAATATGAACTTCGGATGAAGCTTGAACTTCGCTAGCGGAAATCCAATCCTTGTGATCTGTCTACTGTGAGAACATCCTCAGAACAAAAAAAATCCTGTTTTCCCATTATTATATTTCTGGGAATATTTTGGTTGGGAATTAGCCTAACGGGAACCCATGCCGGTGCCCTAATGTTTAAGGTTATTATTGTGTATATCAAAACATGTCATAATGGTTTGTCCAAATAATATTGATTATAATACTGATTCATATATTCCTCACTTGTACACTTAAAGCTGGCGCATGCACAGGTCTGTTTCACCAGCTGTAAATTGTTCTTTTTTCAGTCTTATTAAATCTGCCATAACATTAGCAATCTGCCAAGGTGCAAACGCAGGTGGCTTTTAAAGGGAATGGGAATTGATTTATTGCATGTAACACCCAAGACACACCTATAATTAATGAAGAGGCTAAGATCAGCACATTTGAACCTTGTACCTTACTTTGCGCTCAAAATATCCACCCTCTAACTAGCAAAAGTGGAGTTGGACACACCCTAAATGCACTTGTGCATTGCGTTTGAGGCCATGCGCTAAGGTCGTCAAGATAGAGCCCTGTGGTGTTCATTCTGCAATAAAGAAAGAAAAACTTCAAGAAAGACATCCCTCTTGTGTTTATCTATGGAAACGGATGTGCACCACTATCAGGTTTTATACATATCCTTTATAATAAATAAATGGTATACTTACTTAGCAGCAACCACATCCAAAATTACTGAGCTAACTTATGTTCTGTATACACAGCTGCATAATGGACACAGATGGCAAGGCCATGTGAGGTGGCTGGGTCGGAGGACCAGACGCGACCGTAAAGGGATCACAAAGTACTCCAGGAATGGAGTACTACAAAATGGGACAGGACTTAGAACTCCGCAAACGGAGCAGAGAAAAAATAAACAGAAAGGGAAAATAACTCCCGGTGTAGAGCCAAAGTATAGCAACCCATAAAAGCAGACTCGAGTAGGAAACAGGAAAGAAGGAAAGGCCTCGAGCTCAAACAACGAATGAGCAAAAATAAAGAGGCGAGAATAAGGAAAGGTAACAAAGATTACTGCCTCAAAGGGGACAGGTAAAAAACCAAGTGCAAACGCGAAAACAAACTCCTAATAAAGAATATCTAACGCACACCTACAGGCAAGTCCTGCATTACTTTTTAGCAAAGCTTAAAAGCTAAGTGGTCCCCTGAACCTATACCTGTTACCGGCTTTTACGTGGCTAAGTAAGACACAAAAGCAACAAACCAGGAAGTCGCTGCGCTTAAATAACTAGCAGACGCTAGCACAGGTGAAACGAATGAGTGCGGGTAGGCGGAAAAACACGGCAGGAGCACCGTCCCGCTGAACAGAAACGGCGAGCTGCAAAACCATGACAGGCCACGCCTACAGAAGGGGTGGGGTAGCATCCGCAATTCACCTTTGATCAAAAGAGCTCAGTTTAAATTGAGATTAATGGTGAACTTCGTTTTCTTCCTCTCTGTGGATGTGCCTTTGTTATGAAGTGAATGCAATCTGTACCCATTGCAGAAGAATTTTAGAATGCAGCTTGGGATGAAATTATACCTGCAACCTTTCGAGTTGCAAGCCTGATGCAGCCTCCTCATTAAAACCCTGTTGGATGAACAGAAATGGCCATGTTTGTACTGATTTTCCATAAAGCGAACCTGTCAGTCCCGGTAAATATAGCAAAATGTGTACCTCTGTTCCCATCCTCCAGATCAGTAGGAACATAAGGTCGGTGTGTGGGCAGCAGAAGAGTGACATACAGCTGGTGTGGGTGTGGTGTCCCTTGTCATCCCTCTCCAACTTTCCTCTCAAACGACTGCTAGCTTACATAGGAGTTTCAAAGTGCAAAATCACGGTTAGTTTCCCCAAGACTGCATTATCCCCCAGCACTGAGTGCCAAGAGAGCCAGCTTACTTTTTATTAAAGGTGATGTAAAATTGTACAGGCTGCAAGGAACCTAAGTCACCACTGTTGGGCTGCATTCCTTACTTTTCTATGATGATGATGGTGGTGATGCCAATGATGATACTGATGGTGATGATAACTGTGTTGGCAGTGTTTGTGATGTTAAATATATTAATGATGTAAAAACTTGATGAAAATGATGATGATAATTGAGGCAATGTAGATTAGTGATGGTGGTAAAGTTGATGATGGTGGTGGAGATGACAGTAATGTTGATGCCATTGATAAGAATGATAACATGGATAGTGGTGGTGATAATGATAGAGACAATAATGTTGATAGTGATGAAGGTTATGATGATGATGATGATGTTAAGTTTGACAGAGATGATGGTGGTGATGATGAGATTATGGATGCTCTCTCCTGCAGATGCTTTCAGTGGGCCTAAGCTGCACTTTGTGTTGTACCATCATCATCTCCTCTGAATTTCTCGATAATCTGGTAGGCATGCTGCCCATTCCCCATCAAGCTGGATTGATCTTCAATTCAATCAATTCAATTCAATTTTATTTGTATAGCACTTTTTACAGAGAACTGTCAAAGACGCTGTACAGAGAAACAGAAGGAAAATTGGGCAAAAACCAGGCCTGAACCCCCAAAAAAGCAAACTCCCCCAAAAGGTAAAAACTCCTCAGTGGGAAGGGGAGCCCATCCTCCATGGGCTAGCTAAGTTTAACTAAAGGTGGAATGGATAGCAACAAAATGTAATGGGTTGAGCAGGTTACAGTCTGAGATATTAAACTAGATGGTAAGAAGAAAGTCCAATGAAGAGATGTATAATATGCAATTCAGAGGGGCGGGGTGAAACATCTAGGACTCCAAGTTGTGTCAAGGCATGGGCTTGAACCAGGGGAGAGCAGTCCGCACACTCAGGGCAAGGGAAGGGCAGAAGCCCCCGGGAAAAGAAACAGGAGAAGGATAGGCACTTATAGAATTAGGAGAGTAACAATTGCAAATGTGGAGCTCAGCTTACATAAGAGCTCTATGGACCTCTATGGGCCTAACTTAAGGTAAGCTTATATGTATATACAGTATTAGCTACCACAACCTGAGACAAAACCATACTTTCATGATTTAAGAATCGTAACTGGAATAGTAATAGAATTTCACGTCAAGTAAATCTTCCATATCATTTTGTGGCAGGAGAAACATGATGCTGCCATGAGAAACTCATGATGAGTGTTTTTTGTGAGCTTTTGGCTTTTACATGGTGGTTATAATAGCTTTTAGCTGGTCATACAGTCCTACATTCCAAGGTTCCAGTGCTTTCAGGAGCCAAGAAATCAAAGGACAGCCAGCGAAAATAGTTAAGGAAATTCAAGGAGCCACGAAAATGAAGCTCACAATCACTTCCCTCGCTGACACAGTCTTTTTGAAATGTACTTCAGAGAGAAGAACTGGATTTCAGCTCTAGTTTATGCCTTTATTAAAGTTGTAAGCTTTTAATTAAGTTTGCCTACAGGGTCCTCAGCTTCTGCGGTGGAGACAGATCAGAATAAACCCAAAAGAGGCTGGATGCTACAGCATTTCTCCTACAATGTGATTGGTTGGATTTCATGCATCTAATTTTATTGTCATTAGATAAGGGCCGCAGAATGTGGCAATGGACTACAAAGAACTACTAATGCACCATAAACTACAAACCCCTGCATGTGTTGGGTGAACGTGATGTCAATATTAATTCAAGTATTTATAGTATTAATCTGTAATGTGTAAAGTTATTTGTATTTTGCACTTGTAGCACCTGTTAAATAAATAAACATTATCATTATTATTATGACTGTCTTTATGATATTGTTGTAAACTGTTCTATTACAGTTGCCACTTTTTGTTACTGAAATAATTCCCCATGAGTGTGCAGGTGAAACCAAACTATGGAGGTCAGTCATTTTAGGCTGTGTTAAACTTTGTCCTAATTAGCAATAATTAACTGAAAAAATTACAATGCTATTTGAAAATGCGGAGATATTTATATATGCAAGATGTGTCCCTGACTTGGATGACCTGTAGAATAACTCTTGTGTGAAACTGAATTTGACTTTCCCTGACTGCCACTACATCTGATCTCTAATTGAAGAAAAACATCATTCATAATACATGAGGTGCCAAATGTACCAGTCTGACACAGCTGTTCATATGTTTATTTCGCCTGCTTCCCTTCAGATTCTGTGTAATGTTTTATCACAGAAAAAAATTAAACTGTATAGTTCATTCGAAATGACACACAAATAGACTAATGACATCACAGTATAGAAGTGCTTTCTCTCTGTCTCTCTATCTATTTCAAGGACATTGGGCCTCATTCACAAAATATGTGTACAATCAGATTTGAACGTTAACTGTGCTTACGAATGTTTCCATGAATATTTCGGAATTGTTAATTTTTTTGTAAAAAACACATACGCATAAGATGTTTCTATTTAGAATTTTTTAGTATGCATACAAAGTCATTTTAAGCCATTAAAGATCTCATATTAACAACAAAATGCCTATCAATACAATTATATATTCATATTAACTACGTATGTGTGAAAAAGCATAATTGTTAACTGAAATAAAAATGCAAATGCTAAAACTAGCAAATCTGCTCTTAAAAGTAACTAAAAATAAACTGAAATTGAAATAGAAAACTACAGAGAAATTCAAGGTTATTCATACAGGTTAATGTAGTCAGACTCAATAGCCTATTTAACCCTTGTGTTCTCTTCATATGTATGTATCCCATGTCCACAGGGTCAAAAATGACCCACCCTCACCAGACCCCTTGTGATAAAGCTTTGTAATAACATTTTAAACTCTAAATATGTTTTCATGTAGAAACAACCTGTCATTCATCAATGCATTGGTGAATAACTGTGCTTTATTACTTCACAGTCCAGACAGACTGTATTGCTTCTTAGATATCATACCTGCCGCAGCTAGCCAGTACCCTTCTAACTAGTTCTCTAGCCTATGAACATTTAATCAACAAACATATTCTAGGCTGAACAATATTCTCACTGAACAATTAGTGCTACTGGTTGGCCAGACTGTCTTTACACCTGACTCCCAGGTAAAGGTAGGGTGGAAAACCAGCAGTTCTCAGAATAGGTTACACACAGGCTTACTCAGTCCTCATAAATTTGCTTTCAAACTTGTTGTTAAATTCTACCATGGCCAAATTCAGGAAAGCTGCGTCTAAATGCTGTAGACCTAAATAAAGTGTATCGTAAAGATGATTCCTGCAATTATCTCAAGGGAAATATGGATGGTGTCAACATTGTTTACAGCTGTTTAGCCAAAGAGCTTGAATCAATATAGGCTATGTAGGGCAGTAGCCTAGTGCTGGGGTTTATTGTTGAATTAGTAAAGGTCTTGCTAGCAGTATCATTAGCTGAGGTTTCTCACTAAAAGTCACCATTCCGTAACACTTTGTTCAGAACAAGGATTTGCTCGCTCCTCTTCCTCATCTGCTACAGCCGGTTGAGGCTCCTCTTCTCACTCATACATGTAGGGCCATATTTGCCAGATTACCCCTGCTGCCATTCTCAGTTGATACTGTGTTGTTTACTTCATGGTGGTACGTTTTTGGAAGAGCTGAGCTCGGAGGTGGGGTGGTGGCAGCTTCCTGACCACACCCATGCAATCCTGAGGTTTCTTCAATATCGAGTTTATATCTGAATTGAGATGTGTGTTATTATAGTTATTGGCATTACCTTGATGTAGTGGATACATCCCTCTGTGTTCATTTATGGTTATTTTCACTATTTTCAGCCCCTTTACAATCCCTTTAAAATGCAGTCTTCTTTTTCCTGGATAACGAGCATCTGTTCAAAATGTAACTGCAGTATTGGAATAAACAACAGAACCCCCCCCCCCCCCCCCCCCCACTAAGACTGCAGGTTTGAAGTTTGCATCTTTGTATCTTTCATTACAAACAAAGTCTAAATGAACACATCTTGTCAGCACGGAGTGGAGCTGAGGGAAAGAGCCATTGGTGAAAGTGAACACTTTCTGAAAGATTAATTTTTGGGGTTACGAAGACTGGCTTGGATTCAATCAACATCTTTGACCCTGCAACTAAATTTCTAATATTTCTTATAAAAATAAGTTTGTTGAACTTGCCAAACTGTGTTTGTGATGAACAATGTATGTACAAATCAGAGCTAAGGACAATTGGTTAAGGAACTGGCCTTGTAACCAAAAGGTTGCAGGTTTGATTCCCAGGTAGGACACTGCCGTCGTACCCTTGAGCAAGGTACTTGACCTGAATCGCTTCAGTATTTTCAGTATAAATGGATAATATGTATTAAAGTTGTGTAAGTCGCTCTGGATAAGAGCGTCTGCTAAATGCCTGTAATGTAATGTAATTGCTGACTCAATCTTGGACTTAGTTGTACAGTGTGGAGGAATCCAGCAGTCTTGTGTCTGGAATAATGCTGTGAGTAGAAAATGCTGTGACTAAAATTGTAGTTGAAGCATCACCTCAAAGGTGATTGCAGTGTAATGAATTTGTGCTCTCAAGCATCAGCCAGAAGACTGTGATTACACCAAGGCACCTGGCTCTATTTGTTTCTCTTGATATTAACCATGTTTTGTGTTATGTGAAATTGATGGCCCCAAAAGGTGACTTATGACCTCCTAAAACACGTACATGGAGGGGAGATGGATTCTCCAAGTGGTAAAAATGAACACCACATTCTGACAATTCTTGTGCAGAAGTCTGGTGCAGAAAGTCCAATATCCTTTCTTCGCCAAAAACAAATGAAGCAGCTTTGCAGCTGCTCCAACTTTAAATGTCCATACTTTCACACAGTAATTACTTTTGAAAACTACTGTTTGACAAGTTAATCACTGTTTTATTGTGTTGCTAATTGTGCTAACTTAACCTTCATGCTAGCACTAGCTTCTGCTCCAGGTCATAACAGCCTTCATCACACCTGGAGCATAAGAGATGCAGTCCATAAGGAAGTTGTAATTCCAGGATGGATGGGTTGGGCAGATTGGGCAGGTTGTTTAGTCGCTTGTCATTTGTTCTAAAATCCTTTGATGTCTTCAGTACCAACGGACAGTGTTGAGCTGATCTACAAGCATGCACAGCTGAGGTTGATCTTTTTACCAGTTTTAATGGCAGTCTTCATTGCATTGACTTTAAAACAGTACTGTTTTTTATTTAAGCCACTTAAAAAAAATTTAAAAAAAACATTACATATTCTGACAATAGAGTGCAATAGAGTGCACTTAACAAATCTGGCCAATTAACTACTTTGACCAATTTGATCCAGGGGAATTGGATTGAACTATATCTTAAGTACACACACAACCCTCTATGAACTTTCTGAGTCTTGCTATGAACATTTGCCTTAATGAAGCATACTATGATCTATGAACATGTCCACACAAAAACACACATCACAGTGTTTTAGTTCCCTTCCCAACCTGATGATTTAGTGTCTCTATATTTCTAAAAATTAATTTACAACTCCCTTGTGATGCCATTTGTCAAATCGCAGGTGTGTGTCTGAATAATGTGACTGCTGCCTTCATTCATCTAATCTGGGCATACAGAGAGATGTTTCAGTCCTTGATACAGCTAGAGCTAATGGTGGTCGGAGGAACTGAAGGAAGGCCCTAATTGGTGGGATTCATCACATGATGGCTAGCAGTTGGTGCCTTATTAAACTTGCGTTCACACTTGGATGTTTCCCATAACTCACCTTGTCCATTTGAAAAGGTCTAGCATGTAATTTTGGCTTTCCGTCTTGTTCAGTAGAGTTCTATTATTTTTAGTTGCCCAAATCCAAGTAATAAAATAGCCACTGAGTGCATTTAACTGCCCTGCTGATGCTGTTATGAATATGAAGAAACTGACAAAAAGCTATATTCAGCCACACACGGTGGAGTGGATTCAGCCATAAAAAATGCATTGAATGCCTTCACAACTCCAGAATGTGTTGCTAAGATAAATATATTACATGCATGATTTCCTCAAGCAATGAGTTCCTTTAAATAAATTCAGATTCTAGACTCAATTGACAATGCCACTGATTTAAAGCGATGTAGTATAAAGTGAAAATGAATACAAGCATAAATAAATAATATACTCAGGAAAAACAAATAGTTTTGTAAATGGAAAAATACACAAAACCAGATGAAATGTATTACTTATATAATATTCCATTAATCTTTAAAATAAACCATTTCCATTTGCAGTGATGAACCGTGGTTAGGAAACTGGATTCGCAGCTTCGATTCCTAGGTGGGGCACTGCCATTGCACCCTTGAGCAAGGTACTTCAACTGAACTGCTTGCATAAATAAGCATGTTGCATACATGTGCAGTATATTCCATTATGTAAATTATAAGAAATACATCTAAGTAAATATACACTATAAGTATTTATCGTGCTTAAATGAAGGTCTTTTCAAAAACTAATTTTGTTATTACTGTTCATCTTAGCTAACTACTTAAGATTTTTATAATGCACTGAAAAGGCTGAAAAGTTATTGTCTAACAGCTAAAACATGGAATTAAACAGCCACAAAAAGTTAACTATGTTTTGTGCCCCGGGTGTGTGATAACATAAAGGCCAAAGCCCAGAGAAGTAATTTGTATTTTAAACTTGTCATTAGATTGCTTGTCTATCATGGGATCACAGTATTGATTTGTTGTGCTTGTGCTTGTACTTGTAGTGTACTTGTTCTGTGAGAACTGTTCAAACAAGATGTTTTAATGACTGAAAAATTGTTTTATATACTGTGGCAAACTCCGAGCTGGTTGGAGCTGTCACGCAACTGAAAACAATAATCTCAATGTCCACACCGCGACAGTTCAGTTTAAATTGCAAATTTATTGCTGTTTTTTGGGGAAGAGAGGTAGAGGTTAGTGGGAGCGTCAGCCAATCCGTAATCCGTGAGAATAGTCGAGGTACGTTGCCAGGGTTCGGTACACGTCGTCGGGTTCTCTTACGGTCCAGGGCTGAGGAAGGAGGAGGGTTGTCACACAGGCGAGGGTCGGTAACGGGGCGGTTTCTCATACAATCCGGGAATTGGGCACACAGCAGACTTCTCCTGACAAAACAAATCAAACACAGCACTTTGTTACTTTCTCTCTTCAACAACTCCAAACTCCAATCTCCAATCTCCAATCTCCAATCTCCTCTCTCTCTCACACTCTCTACTCCACCTGGTTTCGCCTAAGCTACTCCGTCTTCTGGTTGTTTGCCAGCCCTTTTTCTAGGGCACCATTTAGCCCGGTGATTCGCTACAGCTGACTTGCCCGGCGTTTTCTTCAGGTGTCGTGTATTTCCTGGTTGAGGTGGTGACGTCACCGGAATCCCTAATATGGGCATGCCATCTCTCAACATCAGCCTGACATATCTTCCGTCTATCACCTCTCCGTGGTTCTGTCCCTTCTGGTTGCCACAATACAGTATATATACATTAAGTTGTTATAGTACAGAAAAGGCCCTAATGACAGACTGATAATGATCATTATTAATGTATTTATGTGATATATAAAATAGCCCATCATTTTTTAAACCTCAAATACCACGGAGAGTTTTTTTTTTGCACAAATACCATTTTTTAAACCTTGGATGCCATAGACATCAGTGTATACACATCTTACACATATACAGTTCATGTCCATAATTAATTCAGATAAGTCTTTTCCACAGTATTATAATGGCTAAAATGTATTGTATTTGCTGCAAGAGCACAAGCAATTACCTGTGAATTTTTAATCTTGATATTCAGCAGAGACTAATGACCACAACTCCTGGACAGCTTAATTTCACGAGTTAGCATCTGATCCATTCTAATTTTTTATTAAAAAATGTTTTATTGCATAGCAATTTTTACAGAGAACTGCCACAAAGACATTTACATAGAAACAGAAGGCAAATTTGGCAGAAACCAGGCGTGAACCCTTAAAAAGCAAGCAAGTGAGGGGAAAACTCCCCAGTGGGAAGAAAAAACTCCCCAGAGATAATAAATCTTGGGAGGATTTATGTCTTGGGTAAATGGTAGACTGGGTACTACACTTATGGAAAAAATGCAGTACCCAGTATATACAATATATTTAAATGTGCAATAAAAAATGCACAGGATGGCTCTAGTTGTTTCCAGTACATGGCCATGTCATGTAGTAAAAATCAACCAGCACTCCTTTCAAATGTGTTGTTTAATACATAAATCATAGAATGCATTTTACAGTTAATGTAAAAGGATCTAAAAATGACAGTTAATGCAACTAAAAAGTAAGTGGTGGCACAGTAATTCTTCATGCCATTGGTATCCTAACCCTGTTACTAGAAGGTTGCAGTGTCAGCAGGCCATTGCTCTAGCCTGGCATATGACCAGCACAATTTTACAAATCATTTGTCTGAATTCAATCAACGTTTGTCCTTAACTTTGGCTCACTATTAATGTCAAGTGTTGTCTCCTTCCTTAAAAAACACAGTTTGATCAGCGCAGCGATCACCAAAATCAACTCAGTAAACTGCATTATTGAAGGAAAACAAAAAAACTTACAATTTAATTCAATTGTAAGTCAAGTTTAATGACAAGTGTTGAATGAATACAACAAGGCCGTTATTGTTGCATAATCGGTTTAGATTCTGTCTCTTTCCCCAGGATTGTTTTGAGTTACCCAGAGATTTAATTGAACACACTTTGCCAGTTCACAGGCATGTGCAATTAAATCAAACCAGACATCTTTTTTTTTTTGCTGATTCAATCAAACTAACTTGAAAATCAAAGAAACAAGAAAAGGTGTGGGCTGAAAATTGTTGTGCTCGGGCTCTAGGCAGCAGCTTTATTTCATGTAGGAATAATATTTTTTCCCGGTTACCTTAACAGTCACCAGCACAATAGCGAAGAATGGATATTTCACAGTTAAACTGTGCTGTGTATAATAATAATAAAGTTGTGAGTTCACCACTGTGAAGCTAGCTAGCACCTATGTAACCTTAATGGAAAAGCATATGGAAACGTGTATTTTAAGTGAATGTTTGTTGTTGAGATGATGTAGTAATTATAACAATATAGAAGGAATAGGTGTTTCAATGAATAGGTGTAATATATATATATTAGTTTAATAGGCTAACAGAGTTTTTAATTTATGCAAAGCTAAGGCATGTAAGCAACATCCCGCTGTCAGAGCAAGCATGGTGTTTTCATAGAGACAAGTTGCTTTTCTAGTTCACAGCTTTAAAGACTCCCCAATGTATTGTTTAATTCATCTTCTTTTTTTCCCCATTTGTTCAGGGCTATATAGATTTTTTTGTAGTCTTTTTACCTTTGAGCTTGTGTTCTGCACTGCACTACGCTTCATTTCCAGAGTGCATTCCACTCAAACCCTCAGTCCAAATAATATTGTAACAGTCTTTTAATAATATTGTAACAGATGCTTTCACCTCATGCCAAAACACAATCAGGGCCTCCTTAATGACCCCCTGATGTTTAGGTGCGTAGAATGTTCAGTTGCCATAACCCCAAAGACCCCTTTGCCTGTCAGGCGCTTTGAACATTGGGCTACCTTAACCCTAATGACCCCCCCCCACCTTTCAAGCACTTAGAATGTTGGGCTATCCTAATTGACCCCCCCTGCCTGTCGGGTGCTGAGAATCTTGGGCTACACGGTGACACTGGCAGAGCAGTGACTGCTTTTAATTATCAAAGTGTCACAGCCTTAATCCACAAGCAAATGTCTGGCACAGGCAAGGCCACACAGAGATCGTTATTGTTTAATATTTTCTGAGCAGGCAACCTTATCCATGAGATTATTCATAGTCATGAAGATTAAATTAACATTTCATCCTTAACTTTGACTTACAATTAAATTAAAGTTACTTCTTTACTTCACAGATTAGAGAGTTCATTTTGCTGATCGATGAATCCACTGTGTGTGTGAAGAACAAAAAATAACAACAGCCATTCAATTGTGAGTCATTTTTTATGCCAGGCCATATTCCCCAGTTTAATAATTGCATATGAGGGGCCTCATTTATAAAACTGTGCGCAGGATCTACACTAAAAGGTTGCATGCACACAAAAGGAGAAAACGTACGTTCAAAAATATCCTGATTTATAAAACCATCCGTACGCTCAACTGCACGCAATTTTCTCACTTGCCCAATGAGGATATAATATGCAAATAAATCAGCTTGTCATTCCAATTCATTGCTGAGAAAATGGAGAAGTCAGACAGCAAAACAAAGAAGAGAAACTTCACGGAGTATGAAATCAAGACGCTGGTTACGGAGGTAGAGGTCAGACGGGCTAGCGTTTGGTAGAAATAGTTTTGGCATAACCATTATTAAAAGAATATTTGTGGAGTGGCAGCATGTCACAGCAGCCGAACCATTTCATTAATTAAAAAGAAGTGGCTGGATATTAAAGTGCATGTAAATTTCATACGGTTACAGTACCATAGCCAGGAATTCAATAATTGTTGTTACGACCCCGGAAGTGGACTGGACCCAAATGCACGACTCGAACACAGGAATGCCAAACTCAATATTTTATTATGATCAGGGTAGTCCTGAGCATGGGGAGAAAGGCAAAAGGTGGTTAGTGTTCCAAGCCGGAACTGGATGAGCAAGACAGACAACAGAGCGCGTAGCTCTAATAAATTATGCTTCGACCAAACTCCTGAAGCATAGGGAGAACATGAATGACAGAGAACCAGGCTTGGCAGGAACGGGCACTCAGGCCGGGGTCAGGAACGGGCACTCAGGCCGGGGTCAGGAACGGGCACTCAGGCCGGGGTCAGGAACGGGCACTCAGGCCGGGGTCAGGAACGGGCACTCAGGCCGGGGTCAGGAACGGGCACTCAGGCCGGGGTCAGGAACGGGCACTCAGGCCGGGGTCAGGAACGGGCACTCAGGCCGGGGTCAGGAACGGGCACTCAGGCCGGGGGTCAGGAACGTGCACTCAGGCCGGGGTCAGGAACGGGCACTCAGGCCGGGGTTCAGGTGCTCAACCTGGGGGTCAGGAGCTCATCCTGGGGGTAATGAGGGAGCCTGGAGGGAACGAGGGAGCCTGGAGGGACAAGCGGGTCTTGGAGGTACAAAGGACAAAAACCACAAAACATGACATGACGAGAAGGTACATGACAAGAACAGAAGCGCGGACACAAGCGCACAAGACGGTCTGGCCCCGAACAAAGAAACGGGGCAGACTAAATACAACACCTAACAAGGACAGAATGGGCAGCAGGTATCTTACAAGCGATACTATAACCTCTCTGCATTTGAATGGATCTCTATGGGAATTGGGGGGTGGGGCTAGATTAAGCTGTAAATTACACGGGAATAGTATGGAACCCATGGTTGGCTAAATGGCTGTAAGTCATCAAGAGTCTGAGGTATCAAACAAGCCTCAAGCCATCACCCTGCTGCCACATGTGCAGTAGATATGGATGTATCACTTTAAGCGTTGTTTCTCCTGTCTCATTTTCTTATTGAAATCTATGGAAAAATAAGTCAGGAGAAACAATGTTGACTTATTTTAGAAACAATGCTTCTTAAAGCCCCAGGGAACAAATATCCGTGATTTCCTTCTAATTAGGTTAATTTGGGTCTTGTGGACATACAATATGCATATACTTGTATTGGAAATAATTACTTTCTGAATTCCATTGATACTGGATACATTTCCCCTCGTTTTTGGATTGAAGTTGGGCGGTACTATAAGTGGGAATGGTGACGTCAGTAATCCCAAACCAATCACAAGGCTGATGTCGCTTGTCCCTCCCACTAGCATTTGACAAAAGCGAGTGTCCAGTTTGGGGAGGTTGTGATATAGTACAAGTGAAATACAAGTGAAACATTGAACAGTTAATATTGGAAACCTCTTTTGCCTTTGCAATAAAAATATGTTAATGTGTCAATGTGAAAATAATAACAGTCTAAGAAATGAAAAGTACTTAACAGTTGCACATTGTTTTTGTGGAAAATAAACATGTGCCCTCCTGGGCTCGAACCCACAATCCACTGTGTGAGAGACTGCAGTTCTAACCACAAGACCACAGTAGCTTCTTGGAAAGCATGAAGCCATTAGCTACATTAACATTAAAAAACATTAGTATGAAGCGTTTTTATTGGACGATACGTTTGATGAGCAGGTATACGGACCATACCCTCAAATAACAATTCTCCCCATTGGATAACATCGCGACGGAGGCAGGCAGTTTGACAGGAAAATGGGAAGAAGAAGAAGCAGAAGAGGAAGGAGAAAAACGGCAAAATAACCCAAGTTTGGGGCTTTATTGTGTGGATGTGTGAAGTTGTATCTGAATGCTGTGTGGTTACATGAGGTCAGAACATACAGAAGTTAATGTTTTTAAGGGCTGAGAGTATATGGTCATTGTGGTTACTTCTGTAGGAAACCCTGAAAAGTGCCAAACGGTGCTGTATAGGTATGGGGCATGCCCCACCACGCCGTAACTTGGCGGATGGCATAACTGCCATCCCAATATGTAATATTATAAACGATATACTTAGTGTTAGCGTATAGTTATCGATAGCTAGCTAGCTAACGAGGCTTTGGGTGGGGCTAGCATGTAGCTATGCTAATTTATGGTTGACCACACAGTACAAATTAACTATGAATTTCAAGTTTTATCTAGCTAGCACAGTTTTACTTTTTGTTAAGAGCCGTGCTGCTCTATCGACCCGTTGTCATTGGTGGTAAAATATCGAACTAGTAGTATCACTAATGTTGAACATAAAGGATCTTATTATGCCACATGGTAGCTGGGCAGCGATTGTCATGTTGGGAAAAATTAACCTACAAAATGGCTGCACCGCCAAGCCCACAGAACTATATACTAACTGGAAAGGCAGAAGCCTTCTCAAAACGGCACCAAAGTTTTTTCTCTGATTGGCCAACGTGACCTGTCACATGAAGGTGGTCATTTTCTCCCTTTTCACAGAGTAATGGCTGCCGTTGTAACTCTAGTTAGCGACCATAGACATGTATAGCGACGACTGCAAAGTTATGCTCCCGAATAAATAAGCAAAATGAAAGGTAACTTTGTTAGCTACCGTTAGCTAAGTTAGCTCGCAGTAGCAGCCAGAGGCCTAGAAAGGACATGCTATCACAAAAGCCTGTTGATAATACACCAATAGTAGCTCCATGGACATTTAAAAGAAAATAAGCCAGGCATAGCATAACGTTAGTTATACTTTAGAACATATTTGGCTAATCTTAACGTAACCGCCTCGAAACTGCAATGGACATAACGTTATTACGATAACCTTCTAATATCAACGTTATAGACTACTGCACTTTAAGACCGCATAAACGGGGCACAAGTGTCCGCTATGCGTTAAGATTTTTTTTTTAAATAATAATATAATAATGTGTTATATACAGATCCTTTCCAAAAAATTAGAATATCATGGAAAAGTTGTTTTTTTTCCATAATTCCATTCAAAAAGTGAAACTTTCATAGATTATAGATTCATTACACACAAAGTGAAATATTTCTAGCCTTTATTTGTTTCATTTTTCATAATTTTGGCTTACAGCTCCAGAAAACCCCCAAAACAGTATTTCAAGAAATTAGAATAGTGTGTCGAAAATCAGCATTTACTTCAGTTATTTCAGAGAAGTTTTAGACTGAGTGTCACACTATCATCTAATTTACTCAAAACACCTGCAAAGTTTATCTCAGTTTGGTACAGTATGGGGAAGACTGCAGACTTGATAATTGGCCAGAAGACCATCATTGACACCCTCCAGAAGATAAGCCACAAAAGGTCATCGCTAAGGAGGCTGGCTGTTCACAGAGTGCAGTGTCCAAGCATATCAATAGAAAGTTTAGTGGAAGGGAAAAATGTGGCAGGAGAAGGTGCACAAGCAAAAGAGATGACCGTAGGCTTCAGCGGATTGCCAAGCAAAGACGATTCCAAAATTTGGCGAAGATGCAGAGGGAGTGGACTGAGGCTGGAGTCAGTGCTTCAAAAACCACCACGTACAGACGTATCCGGGACATGGGCTACAACTGTCGGATTCCTCGAGTCAAGCCACTCCACTCATTCTCTGAAATAACTGAAGTAAATGCTGATTTTCGACACACTATTCTAATTTCTTGAAATACTGTTTTGGGGGGTTTTCTGGAGCTGTAAGCCAAAATTATGAAAAATGAAACAAATAAAGGCTAGAAATATTTCACTTTGTGTGTAATGAATATATAATCTATGAAAGTTTCACTTTTTGAATGGAATTATGGAAAAAAAAAAACTTTTCCATGATATTCAAATTTTTTGGAAAGGATCTGTAGCCTATGTCTATGTTCATAGACATCCTATATATAGCTACGCTGTATGTGTAGCCTATGTTATGTGGTGAGTGAATACATTTTTTCCTGGTTACATTGGTTCAGTTCAACAAGTTACTCCTATACGACAAAGGTGATGCAGGAAAATAAACAGACCTAACAGCAAAGCATATTTGTGGTTAATGCTCATTTAGCTCAAGCAGGACGACGAAGAAGACAAGCAGGCTAACCTAACGTTGTCAAAAAAATTATTCTTACCGTGAAAATATTTTATTTTTTTCCCCAGGGTTTCCGCACTGTTATGGTTTTGAAAGCTCCGCGCTATGATTCAGGTTTGGCAAACTGGTATGCAGTAACAACAATGCTATCACATATTTTATAACTCTAGAGATGTATACCTTGCCAAAAATCACTATGAGCATTATTCCCCTCAGATGGTACCGACCAACCCTACTGTCTCACGGACTACTAGGAGTACGAATTATATATTATAACTTTTGACGTAAAAAATTATACCTAACACATAAAAGAGAAAACCTCTGTATCTGTATGTCTGGTGCACAGCAGCCAGCAGGTGGCACGCAATGTGCACACACGCGTACGCACGCATTAATTAGGTATAGGGCCGACTAAAAGTGATTGTGTGCTCCAACGGGTATCAGAACTAGTCCATCTGATTATCAACTCATCACCCATGATGGTAAGGATAAGCCACAAATCAGCTGTGGAGACTGCCACCTACAAGTTCATAAGTGTCATCTTAAGAGATATATGTAGGAAACTTCATCTGTAAACAGAGGGATATTGAGGCTGATAATCCTGACCATGTAGGACTATTCAGGAGGTTTGGGGGAAGGGCTAAAGCGCTTCAAAAACAGCATTTTATCTAACCCTAACCCTCATATGACAATAATCCAGATGTATTTGGTAGGTAAAATAATGTCTACACTAGCGCAAATCCAAACGTATGACTGTTATTAGGAAAAACATCAATACCTTGAAGGATTTTCCCCACCAAATAAGCAAAAAATCAAAAGACTTGATTTTATCTCAAAGGGACTACACCTCAAAGAAAATTAAAGTTTGCCGTAGGACAAAACTAAAGACGTTTTTGGAAAGGCCTTGACCTGGAGAGTAACATATGTCAATTATTTTGCCCTGACACTCCAGGGGACTCACTAGCGCCCCCTAGAAGGGCAAAACTGGCCAAACTTCAAATGCTTCTAATTCTGGAACCAATAGACATATCGGGTAGATATTTAACAGGACGATTAACGAACTAGTCTTTCATAAATAATGTCAGAGCCAGCCTTCAAGCTCTAACAGAAGGGCCTGAATAAAATGTTTGATGCTTAATCATTTGATACTTTGATGATTCAATTAGATGATCAATTGGGATTTTAACTGATGCTATATTGAACATAAATTTTAATCCCCAGGTCAATAGGATTAGTATTTTTTAGTATTTAGTATTATAGTATTTATAGTTATTAGTACTAATAGTTTAGAACTACAATTCCCAAAAAACCTGAGAGCTCTACGTAATGGATGGCCTGTGAAAAGATAGCGCCGTCTGTAGTCCGTTTAGGGTTCAGATGGGTCGCCCCATGTAGGGGACAGTATTAAAATGAATTGAGATTGTGGGATTTTGACCATATCTGACATAAACTGTTTGCTTTTTTGTGACTGAATAAACTTTTCCACATGTTTTTTGTGTCCCTATTAACATGTTTAGCGGTTATCGCCATCAACCAGCTGCATAGTAGCTACACAAAACTCACTCCTCTGGTAAAGAAAATTTGCTAGCCGGCTAGCTAGCTAACAACCAAAAAGTAGCATAGTAGCCAAGCCCCCAGGAATAGCTCTAAATTTCATTCTGTGTAGCACGAAAACAGTCTGAGAAATGCTAGCATTGAAAATGCATGGGTTTAAATTTCGTTCTGTGTAGCACGATAAAAGTCGGACAATCGTGCTCAGGGTGACGATTCAATAGATTGTTGTGCCTATGAGCACGAAAAAGCGTGAGACCGGGTTGATTTTTCACCTGTTAACATAACAAAGTGTATCTTAACCTAAAGACTAAGACCATTGCGCTATTGTGTGAATCAATCCTGCATGAACACGATTCTGATCATGCTATTCTCCTGTCCTCTAATGGTTCTAACCATCTTATTTCTATTTTCTATTCCTTTCTCTGTCTCTCTTTCAGTTATGTCAAGAACAATTGCCACCGCTCATCCACCTATACCTGTATACTCAGCTGTTGGTAAGTACTGTATGTGTCAGTTTTGGGGGCTGCTGCTCAAAGTCGAAATTTCTGAATTCACTGGGGTTCTGTTCAAGTCTTTGCTATGTGTGCGCAGGCACCTTGTAACATCTGCCTTTATTTCTGTTTCTGAGGAGAAAATGCTGTGAGCTGCCAATCCATGGCCTTCCTTGCATATTTCTCCCCACGCTGGATGTAGCTGTCTAATATGTACATTTTGGGGAAACATTAATAAAAAGTTTCAATGAATTATAAAACTTTTTTATTGAAGGGTTCATTGTTTGCATAATGTCATGCGGTAGGTATAAGGTGAAATTGCTTCTTTTTTTTTTCATTTGTAAAGACTAAATAATGAAGTACACCATTCAAAATGAATGAATCATGAATAAGGGAAACATTTTATTCTTCGATATGCTGCGTTTCATTCACAGCAAGTTTAATCACTGTCTCCAACGTTGTCCTGGATGATAAGGGGGAAAAACGTAGAGACATTAGGAGTTTGTTATAGGACACAGCAAAGTTCAGCAGTCTGTCTCAGTTTAAAGCCCATCACCACATCAAGGTGCAGGCTGAACGTGAGAACACAGTAAGACGCACATTCACAAGACAAACCCTGACAAGACACATTAAAATGACATGGTCACATTAAGGAAAAATTTACAAGTTTATGTGGGATCTAAGTGGTAGCCTACTAGCAAAACTCATCCACGGGTGTCTGTAAGCAAAGACACTCTTTATGGGGCCTGGGTAAAAGCCGGAATTGAACGGCGGAATGAAGCTCGGAATGGCCAATAGTGCTGTGCCAAAAAGGACCTCAGTTCAAATGCTTGCAGCACTCGCTGTGCAATGCGCATCAATACAATCTTAACAGTTTCTGAATGGGCGTCATATGTTGTTTCATTTGAGCACGGAATTTCCATGAAATATAAATTTGAAATATATGAGAAATTGATCAAAACTAATAGCATTTCAGAGCCCCTCATCACATTTTGGAATAAGACATCAAGATAAGGTTTTCAACTTTTTAAAGTGCAGATTTTCTTCTTTAAAATGAGTATATTCAATCCTTGATGACTCAATTATAAGTTGATCAAAATTATATTTTAATGGAAAAAGCCTGTTGGAGAGCATATGAATATATTTGAATATAAAGCCCTAAAAATCACATTCTGCATTCTCACATCAAGGCATGATGTATACCAAATGAAAGCTCTGGATCTGCCCTTCAAGTATGTATACATGATGTTATGAGTTCACACGGAAATTGTGCATTATTTGGACTGCAATCAAGTCTGGCCATTACATCTACCATAAGTCAATTATCATTCAGAGCCCCTTATAACCCTAACAGAATAAGACATCAAGAAGAGGTTTTCACCTTTAGAAAGTGCAGAGCTCTCTGTTTAATATGAGTATCTCCAGTTCTTGATGACTCAATGATAAATCAATCAAAATCATATTTTAATGATATCAGTCTGTTGGAATGGAATGGTGTCCATTTCCTCTCCAAGCCCCAAAAATCACATTCCGCATTCAGACATCAAGGCATGATGTATACCAAATTAAAGCTCAGGATCTGCCCTTCGAGGAAATCTACATGATGTTATGGGTTCATGCAGAAATTGTGCAATATTTGGACTGCAATCAAGTTTGGCCATTACATTTACCATAAGTTAGTTATCATTCAGAGCCCCTTATAACTCTAACAGAATAAGACATCACGATGAGATTTTCACCTTTGGAAAGTGCAGAGCTCTCAGTTCAAGATGAGTATCTCCAGTCATTGATGACTCAATGATAAGTCAATCAAAATCATGTTTTAATTACATTAGTCTGTTGGAATGAAATGGTGTCCATTTCCTCTCCGAGCCCCAAAAATCACATTCCGCATTCAGACATCAATGCATGGTGTATACCAAATGAAAGCTCGGGATCTGCCCTTCGAGTACGTATACATGATGTTATGAGTTCACACGGAAATTGTGCATTATTTGGACTGCAATAAAGTCTGGCCATTACATCTACCATAAGTCAATTATCATTCAGAGCCCCTTATAACCCTAACAGAATAAGACATCAAGAAGAGGTTTGGCGAAACCCTATGACCAGAAAAAGAAGGACTGGACAATGACGACATCACAATGCGGAAGTTCAGCGTTCTTTCTTACAATGGGACCAGCAGCCTAGTGAGCCTACGCCGAGAGTATTATTAGCAGCGCGTCTGACCCATAGACTGTATAAAAATAGGTCTGACCGTGCAACAGTGCCGACATGAGACTTGTCGAATTGCCCTTACCCGTTCTTGGGCCCTCTTAGCATTTTTGGAATCAAAACGTTGTTTCCCCCCTACCATCCCACAGAGGTGCTGGACATTTAACTAAGTTAACGTTATAGTAGCGACTAACGTCTTACTCTTAGCTAACGTTGTCATACAATGTCTTCTTACCATGGAAAGTCCCCTAACGTTAGATTCTTGTTTACATTGTCGGACGGATGTTAGGGAAGTCTGTTACCACGGCGGCACTTTCGCCACAAATCAGCAATTATATCGTGAAATATCCTAGCTACCCTCTTTGAAAACAAAAAAGAAAAGTGAACTTTAGTCCCAAAAGTTATCATCGCCATTATCATTATCATACAAATTTCCCGAACATCTGTCCGAGAATGTAAACAGTTCGGGGATTTTTCACGGTAAAAAAAATTAATGACAACGTTAGCTAGGTAGCTATTCACAAAAGTTAGCACAATTGTGATAGCTAAGGTTAGCTAGCATATAAATATTAAATATAATATTGCAAATCAACTGTCAATTTCCAACGGTTTATACAAACAGCAAATTCACGTGAATAGAACGCTATAGCAAGCTAACAGATGGCTACGATGACATCAACGTTCGCTTACAACAAAATAGCCATATGAAAACTACAAAAACTCACAAATGCCTGACATGATTTTAAAAAAGGACCATCGTAGAGTATGTTCTATTTCTGTAATATTATTTTGACCAGTATTACACAATAAAACCAAAACATAAAGATGTAGACCGAGATTTAAAACCTATGTGGAGCTGTCAACAGCATCCGCTCCCATTCATTCAAGTCTCCGGCGCTGGTCCCATTGGTTATTTACTTCCTCAAATCGCAAAGAATCATGGGTAGACAGTAACGTCATTGTCCAGTCCTTCTTTTTCTGGTCATAGGCGAAACCCCGGAAGTAAGTGTGCCATCCGGGTGTTTGAGTATACTGAAATGTTTCGCGTACTGTACGACTTTCTCGCCCTATCTACTCAAGACTACTCAACCGTGTGGAAGAGTGCTGATTCCACACGGCCCTAGTGGCAGTCACTGAACTCTATGGTGGGAGTGAACAATTGTGCCCCTGAAAACATCGTTCTCTGAAAACGCAAATGCAGCATTTGTGTTCCGGAAGAAAATGTACAGTAACGTTTGGTGCTTACGAAAAGAAACTAAACGTTTCTCATATTGATATTGACGAAAATAATAAAGAAAAGAGAAAAACAAACAGGTAACATTGAGTCGCAGAAAATGCTGTTCTGCTAGTAGCCTACGTTGTTCAGCCCTCTACTTGCCGCACTGGTTGAACAATGCAATGGATACAGGCGAAGAGCTTCAGGAATCACCAATGATTCATGGAAAAGAGCAACCAAGGCCTCGAATGGACAGAAGTGGGGTACGATAAAATGTTTTATTAAACATAACTGTAAATTAAGACAATCAATCTTTGATATTCTACAAATCGTGTTGCCGAACTGTGAGATAGCTATCTGCGTGCATGTGTATATTCTAAATTAGCTAGCTAATTAGCATAGACGTAACGCTAACAAAACGTGCATGCTAACAACGCTAGCTTAATGTTACAATTATGCATTTTTGCCCTGCGCAGCAGTAACGGTAAATGGCCCCTACAGTATAACTAGCTAATTGTTGTATTTAACCACTGTTAATTGTTGTAAAAGTTAACCACAGCAAACCTAATTTGCTAGCTAGCTGAACCAGTGATAGCTCTTGCATAATTTGTAGTTCGCTAACGTTACAATCAAATCAGCATTTTGCTTTAGGTAACGTTAGGCAGAGACCTACTCGTCTCCACGCTGAGTAAGTGTCTGACGTGTTACCGCAGCCATCCAGCAGCAGCCAGACCCCTGGCACCCCTCTTTCGCCGATGGATCCCCTGAACACACTCTCGAACTTCGAGTCGGAGATGGAACCTGATGGACAGGGCAGTTACTCGCTGTTCCCCGCCTTGGATAACATGGCCAGCTTGTCCGGCACATCAGAGACTCTGGAGACGTAGGTTAAAGACCCGTACTGAGATGTGGAAATATAACAGACGATTTGACTGGGCTTAACACGGATATATTACCGCATTACCATGCATTCGACTTGTGTCATGTCATGTGTGCTGTTTTTAACAAGCTCAAATATTTCAATAAAAAAATGTGCATGCAAAGGCGCTTTTTTCCCGCAGTGTACATGAAGGAAAAAAATCATTAATATTAAGCATTGATTGATTTTGGTGAATACCTATTGTAATTCATACCCTACAATATGTCCCTGAGAAGTGCATTTTAAAACTATTAGACATTCAAGGAATATAATATTAATAGATAAGTAACATGTATGTGTATTCACACATTAATTATCTATAAGGAACTATTTCTTTCCGTCCACTTTAGCGAACCACCAAGTGATGTGTCAGACAAGCCCAACCTTACCTGGTTGGATGCTGCTCAGGTACATACATTTATATTGTTTCTCTTTGTTAATTTAGTAGATTTCCTGGTTTAACCAGGCAATTGATTATTTTCATTGTAGAACACCGTTTCATGTTGAACTTTCCTTTTCACCCAAGGACTTACATTTGCCCTTGAATCTTTTTCAGATTGTTCTGGAAGAAGCTGGGCGACCCATGCACATAAAAGAAATAAAACAGAGGATAATTGACAGAGGCCTGGTGCAGTCAAAGTACAGATATTTATTGTTTAACTCATGAATATATATTGAATGTCTTAAACAGGTTTGAATTGCTAGTCCATTTCAGACTGTTTGAAATGATTACTTTTTGGTATTAAGTTTTTCTTTTTAATTTGAAATGGCCAATATTTTATTTTGACATTTTTCTGAACTACACCGAAGTATTGTAAGCATATTTAAAATTGATTTAAACTCTGTATCTACCCTGATTTTTCTGCAGTTCAAAGTCAAGTCTAGAAGCTGTGATGTACCGTGAGGTAAGCTATGCAGAACCACACATGACAAATTTTAGCAAGAACATGTGCTGACTACATGGTGTGTTTAGCGGTTGTCTTTAAAGTGGAACCTACCGCATATTTCCATGCTGAGAGAACAAATAGGAGGTATGGTAATGCCCTCAGTACAATAGGTCTTAAATTCTTTCTCAGTATGCTGACTTGGGTGAAGATAACACCCAAGTGTTTTTTTTTTGTTTTTTTTACAACATTCTTTTGTGACATCAACCTTGTTGAAAAAGTGTAAGCATCTTCATTTAACCTGCTTGTGAAAACATTTGCGTTTGCTTTGTTGCATTTTTTCTTCATTTTCATTTCAGTTTACTTTCTGTTCCATTTAATTAGCTTTTGTGAGGAAAGCAGCAAGGATTTCTGTAACAGAGTGAATGGAATCTTGAAACGGTGTTAAGTCAGTCATGCTGTTAGTGCTGCAGCCAATCATTGTCAGAAGTCCACTACCTTTGGCTTACAGGTTTTTACAAGTTAGGCCAAGGTTTTATCTAATGAAACAATTTCCTCATGACATGACATGACTTTTTGTTGTTGGCTAGAAAATGGGAAACACTTGAGGTTTGGTTGCACTTCACTTAATAGAGTAAAGCACAATAATGCAAAAAAGGACTTATCAGAGTCAAAAAGTGTTACAGAAAGCACTTCACCATTAGTTTCCTTTTAACGGTTCAGTCAGAGAACTCTTGAAGAATCTGCTGTATTTTCTTAAATTACAAAAAGAGATTAGGCAATAAGATAAGAAATGTACAGCAGTGCTGGCTTAGCTGGTAGTGAGGATTGGCCCTGTTCAGGGGGAGTGACCTGGGTGCTCCACCTCCGGGCCACCAGGCTTCAGTCTTCCACTATGTTACAGACTCAGAAAGGAAGCAAGCGCTTCAAGAGGATTGAGAACAGAAATGGCGTCTTTGCGCTGTTGGTAAGTTACCACTGCGTGGGACGATGTGAAGGGAAACCCGTTAGATATTTAAGATATTTAACACAATGATGAATGATCGTAGAGTAAATTTACTCTGGACTTTCGGTTAGAATGGTGAAAAGTAAAATTATCGTGGACTTTACGTAAAATAAAATAACTTTTGTAGTGTTGGGGTGGGTTGGTGTTTTTATTTTGGGGAGACTATGAAGGCCAATACAATCTGGTCATGTATCTTCAGCAGGTATTCTTTGAGAGATTTTTACATTATTTAATTTACCTTATGTTTGTTTCAGTCATGTAGTTGATCCCTTTATGTTATTTATTTTTGTTTACCATGAATTCAGACTTTTATTAGCATTATTTATTTCAGCCTATCATACCTGTAGCATATTATATATGTGCATTATTCAACTGGACTTTTCACTTAATCATATATCAATGATATTCATGTGGTCTGTGATTGGTCAGTGAGTGGTGATGTCCATGTGACTGTGGTAGTTTCCCTCCATATGTACACACATGCCCACATGTGCCTGCAGACGGATGAGGAGCGACAGCAGGCGCTGCGGACATTTACGTCCCCGTCTTTCTTGGGGTCCCCCGGGCAGACGGCCTTCTCCAGCTCCAGCTCCGGGACGTCCCTGCCCCCTTTCCCCTCCCCGCCAGGCCTGTCTGAGTCCCGGCCCAAATCCAAGAAGGCCATGCGCAAGAACCAGAATGAAAAGTACAGGCTAAAGTACCTGAGGCTACGCAAGGCCGCCCGTTCCATGATATTTGTGAGTCTGTCACGTTTTATCCTTCTAGTCAATACCGCCAATGTCTTGCATTTCATTTCCATCTTCTTCTTTTTATAAAATGAGGAGAGCAGACAGTCTGCCCTCCTTATGTATTTTTTCCACTTCATTGAAACGGTGAGAGCAGAGAGGGTTACAGATAGAGATTGGGATCAGAGTACAGAAAATATACTGAGTAAACAATGTAGCCCACTAACTCGGTACCTTTGCTGGCTATTGAATATCTGAAACGCTAGCTACTTCCCAAGTTTGCAGTGCTCAAAACATTTTCATATTGCTTTATGTCTCAAATGCACTTGTGGTCTATTCTAACAGGGATGATATTGGGTCGGTAGCTTAATGGCTTATGGGACAGAGGAAACTCTGAAAACATTATAACAGTAAGAATTGCCGTAATAAAATTTATACCACTGTGCAGTTTTAGAAAGCCAGTGTGTAAGGACGCCGCTTAAATGGAAGAGTATCCTTTTACCACGTTGTGTCTGCATACGATTTTATTGGAAATACTTAATTGTGCAGTTGTTTTCACAACGCCAATGTGTAAGCAAAAACCACTAAACTGAACTATTGATCTCTACCTGATTCCTAAAAGTGCAGTAAAGCCTCCACGTGTACATTTTGGCCGCAGGTAGCCTACCTGTAAATGTAACCTACACAATCAAAGGCTAAGGTTTTATTACTCAGACCAACGTTTTCATATTTCTATTTATCTTATTATATATCTTTTTAATTTTTTTCCTTTATCCTATTTATCTTTTATTTTACTCCACTTTTAACCATTTTAACTTTGTATTCCTACTGCTTTCTATTTTTTTATTTATTCATTGATTTATATATATCTTTTAACATGTATTTAATTATTTATTTATTTTATTTTATAAATTCACTTAACATTACTTTTTTAAAAGTATGCAAGTTATTGATGGCCTGTGTGAGGACGAATTCAGCATGGCTGGAAAGGCTATGAAATGCATCATGTGCAATATGTTCGTAGTCGTGGGTGATTAAGACAAGGTGGAAGTGTTCCAATGCACCAAATGTGCAGTGATTTTTGAGTTAAGGTGCTGTATTATTACGTTTGAGAAATAGCTAGGACTGCTAAAGGGAAACGCCACCATTCTCTTAATGGAATCCACGCACCTCGGGGCTTCAGTGCAGATTAATCCAGCTGCGTCTGTGTGCCAAACGACACTACCATCATGCCCATTGTAACTGCATGGGCTGCATCCTCTGCACTAGGGTTGTCACGATACCAGAATTTTAAACTTCGATACGATACTATTATAAGAAAACGATACTCGATACCTCTTTCGATACCACGGCACACAAAAAAAAGTCCTAGGTACACAAAATAGGATACATTTTTTTAAAATTATTATTAACAACCTGCACACAGTGCTGGTACAGAAAAAGTCACTGAACACAGAATAAGATTAACATTATTACTATTCTTAAATGTTTTCCTACCTTGTAGGCCTACACATTATTTATGTAGTTATTATTGCTTTTTGTATTATTTCTTTTTTTTTTTCTCTAATGTTGCTTCACTTGTAAACACAGTGCAGTCTTAGTGGGTTTCCCCTGTAAACCAAGGATAAATAAAATAAAACAAGAGCATTCTAATTGCAAGGGTCTGGTTGTCCTTTGCAGCTTCTCTCTGGTGCTATATGAGAGAAAATCCATAATTAGATTTGATGGTATAATTCTTAAATTGCATGTATTTTTATACAATTAAAATTAATAAAACTTTCTGTCAGGTCCAACATCAATGGCAGTAATCAATGCGCAAGATCGGCCAGCTATTTTACGTTAGCTAACGTTGGCTGAAACTAATTTTGGATAAATGTGTAACGTTATGTCGTCAGCTCAGCTGTCAGTGCAACCCCGTTACCTTACTTAGGCTACTGTAGTTGGTGTCGTTAAGCAACACACAACATAGCAAGCCAGGTAGTTAGATGCTAGCTTGCTCTGAGAAAAAAAAAAGGCTAAGCTAGTTAACGTTATAGCTGCTAACGTTAGCTCGCTGGGGGGAAACTTTCTGAGCTCATCAGCATCACATCACAACGTCATTCATGACAATAACTGTACACTTGTTAAATTATATTAACTCAACATTAGCTCTCTCAATTCTTTGGAGAGACCAGGGTGCCGGTCCTTCAGATGCTTTGCCAAATTTGAAGTGTTACCTCCTCTTGTTGGTACCGTTTTGAACCACATTTTGCAAATCGGCTTTTGCAAATCTTTCGCCTTTCCTTCTGCATCCGCCTCATAAGCAAAATATTGCCAAACAGCACTCCTACTATTTTCTTTTTCGACTAACGTTAGTTCTGGAGCTGGACTTGCCATGGCTAACTCTAGCTAGCTTCTTGAATAACAGTGACGGGCCGCTGGCTGTTCAGGGTGACATCCACTGGCGTGTTTTGTCTCTCGCTCTCCTTCTGATCATCATCGTACCTGTAGTGCTTGTGCCTCTGCCTCTGCCACTGTCACTCACTCACTCACACACTCACTCACTCACTCACTCACTCACTCACTCACTCACTCACTCACTCACTCACTCACTCACTCACTCACTCACTCACTCACTCACTCACTCACTCACTCACTCACTCACTCACTCTGTCAGTCACGTGGTGGGTTCTTTGCTGGAGAGAATGCCGTAATGAAGCCAGAGGCACTGAAGACCCACAAATATTTAATACAAATAAAAAATTAAAATTTAATTTAATATAGTTTTTTTTATAAAGTTGAGATCGTATCGTTTTTAAGCACGTGGTATCGAAAAGTAGTAGATCCTTTTGACAACCCTACTCTGCACGGATGGCATCCCTTTTTTACGGTTCCGTATCGACCATTTATTGGATACAACGTTATCACTTGTGTACGGATATTCTTATTCACATACAGCTGTGTTACTATGCCTTTGTACAGTTAACTAGCTTTTGCAAACGTTAACTACTTAGCCACAAGTCAGATTCTGTCGCCAGCGCAAACAACGCTCGGGACCACCCCGCTCACACCCCTTGCCCGACTGGCATTACACCCGACCCTTAACTGGAACCTTGCGGGTGGTGGGCCCACACGGTGATTCCACATAGTCTTTTCGGGCTGAGCCCAGCCGAGGTACGTGGACTGCCCGGCCACCAGGAGCCTGCCTGCGAACACCACCCCCAAGCCTGGCTCCATGGATAGGTCCCGGTGACCCTGTTTCGGGCAGGGGAAACTTGTTGTCGTTCTTTGTGTTTACCATGCTAGGGATCAATTGGATCATGTTTGTCTGGGTCCTCACCCCAGGCCTGTTTGCCTTGGGAGACCCTACCAGGGACACAAGCCCCGGACAACATAGCTCTGGGGATCATGAAACCTCGCAAACCCTTCCGCCACAACAAGGCCATGATCCTGGAAAGGGAATGGTGGTTTGTCTTCTTCAGGTGAGGGGGGGAACAGCTGCCCCAGGTGGGGGAGTTTCAAGTATCTCTGGGTCTTATTCACAAGTGAGGTTAAAAGGGAGCAGGAGATTGACCGCTGTTTTGGTGCAGCGGCTGTGGACGTTGTACCGGAAGGTGGTGGTGAAGAACGAGCTGAGCCAAAAGGCAAAGCTCTCGATTTACCAGTCAATCTTCGTTCCTACTCTCACGAGCTGTGGGTAGTGGCTGAAAGAGTGAGATCGCGAATACAAGCAGCCAAAATGGGGTTTCTCCATAGGGTGGCAGGTCTTACCCTCCTGTATAGGGTGAGGAGCTCAGCCATCCGGGAGGACCTCGGAGTAGAGCCGCTGCTTTTCCGCAGTTGAGGTGGTTCGGGGGCCACGACAAAGTAGTGATTTATAAAATCTTTAAATAAATGTGCGTACGTTAAAGTTAAAGATGAACACTTGTTTTATTTGACATAATAGAATCGATGGCTTGTCTAATGCCTTGAATTTTATCAATGAAAAAGGTTGCAAACATCATTACATTTACTAATGGAAAGGAGTTCAGGGGCTATTGGTACCGGTGGGTTTGTTAGCCTATCAACAGTGGCATAGAATGCGTGAGTTTTTAATGTTGTTGTTGATGATCTCAGAGAAAAAGGATTGTCTAGCGCTTCTTATTTCTGAATTGTAGATATGAAGTCTCTCTTTATAGATGTCATAGTGAATCTGGAGACTTGATTTTCGCCATCTGCGCTCTGCTTTTCGACACTCCCTCTTCTGGGTTTTTACAGACGTAGCATTTCTCCACGGTGCTTTTTGCTTGCCAGAGATCAATTTAGCCTTCACAGGTGCAATGGCATCAATTTTAGAATTGAAATTGTCCAGAAGATTATTAACATAAGTTGAAGCAGGGCTTGGAGACAAAGAGATGGCCTCCATAAACAATGCATTAATGCTCTCATTGATAAACCGTTTTTTAACAGCTTCAGATTTAATATGAATGTCAGGAGTAATAGACATGTCAAAGAATGCACAACAGTGATCTGATAAGGCAACATCAATTACAGCAACATTTGCAATGCTGAGACCCTTGGTTATAATCAGATCCAAATTATGCCCCCGTTTATGGGTCAGCCCTTTCACATGCTGCTGTATCTTGTACACTGTGGTTGCTATCTGCAATGTTGACAGGACATGCTGTACTCTGGACAAGGCGCTGTTGTAGGTGTTGATGCTGACGTTGCGACCGAAGTGTTCTGTCAGCGGAAGGATGAGGGGGGTGAGATGGTTTCTCAGGCTTTGGTGGGCAGGGATTTGGTGGTGTGAGGTTTTGATAGCCTTTGATAAATGAGTTATGTTTCTCCTTGTTGGCGCCAGCTAATATGTCATCAAGCTCCTGGAGCTTTTCCCTCAGGGCTCAAGTTGTAACTCTGAGTGGGGAGAGGGGGGGTGGCTGTGGAGATTGAGGAGGTTTTGGGGACCACTGGGGAGATTGAGGAGATCCTGGGGACCGCTGCTCCCTTAGGCTCATGGATCCGGGGGCGGATGGGTGATGGCTGTAGTACAGCAGGTTAGCACCGAGCAGCCATGTTCCGGTTCTGTTTGGATGTAAGCCATCCACTCTGAAAAGGTCCCTGCGCTCCCAGAACAGATTGAAATTGTCAATAAAATTCAGATTCTGAGCAGCACATGAAGAGCTAAGCCAGGTGTTTAGGCTCAAAAGCCTGCTGAACTGGTTTATTTTACATTACATTATAGGCATTTAGCAGACGCTCTTATCCAGAGCGACTTACACAACTTCTTATTACATTTATCCATTCATACAGCTGGATATATACTGAAGCAATTCAGGTTAAGTACCTTGCTCAAGGGTACAACGGCAGTGTCCTACCTGGGAATCCAACCTCAGTCCAGTTCCTTAACCATTATACTACACTGCCGCCTTGTGTAGTTTATTCCACGTCCAGTTGTGGGAGTAGGACCAGAAATATGCACTTTAACTGATGATTGTCTAAGAGTGCTAAATAAATGGATGAAATCCCGTTTTAATAGTTCAGACTGTTGTTTTGAAATGTCATTTGAGCCAACATGTACAATGATTTTCTCAACCATGGGGTGATTTGATAAAGTTTGCAGGATTTTTTCAGTCAGAGAATTTACTGTGGCTCCAGGAAAACAGAGAACTTTTACAATCTTACCTCTGACATCCCTGATTATTGAGTCACCTCGGATTAGAGTCTTAGGCTGGGGCGGGTTCTGGTCAGGTGGGGCAGCGGGATGATTTACTTGCCTTTCCCTGAGTTCAAAGCGTTTCTGGCCGTATTTTGTGTGATAGTGTTTTGGGGGAGAGTTCTTCAGTGAGGCAAGCCTTATAGCACTGTTTCTCTGCAGGATAGGCTGCGGAGGATATTCGTCAACATGCTCCTGGTGTGCTGGAGCAGTATGAATCGGTGGGACTGCTAGCACCTCAAATCTGTTTTCGAGCTCGAGAGGCTGAGATTTTTTTGTCGTTGATTGTTCTTCTTATCCCGGGCGGCAATCCATGTACCTTCGTTAGCATGGCCGTTAGCATACCTGGGAGTGGAACAGATCACAAGTCTGGACCAGGGGTTATCATTTCAGCAGTCTTTCGTACCGATCGTCCCCCACCCACAATATTCACATTCTTTTCAAAGAAATGTGAATTCTATGGGCTCTCCACCCACCCACACGTAACATTTATGTCAGAGCAAAAAACGTAGACACAAAAAGCAAAGAAAAAAACAAAACAAAAAACCAAAGGCGTGCAAATTACATGCAAATGGAGAGCTTATTGACTGCATACGACACTGACAGGACTCAAAAACTATTTTCAACTGAAAAGTTTGCATAAAACTTTTTTTTTTGCTTTCAACACTTGATATTTTGTTTACAAATCTCATCAATCGTTTTTCTTGATTTTAATGGAACAAATGTAACTCCATACTTGTAGGTCTTACTGCAGATAAAGTAATATGAGTATAGTAGGCCTACTACTTAAATGCAAACTTAATCAGCTAAGGTGTTAGATGTTGTTTGATATTAGCTTTGAAGTTTCTTGTAAATTGTACTTTTTTCTGGATAAGAGCACCTGCACAATGTTCTGTGACCCATGCAACCTTTGCCCCCCCTAGGAGAACGCTGCTCTCTGTGATGAGGTAGGCCACCTGGAGGAGAAGTTTGTCCGTGCCAAAGAGGAGCGCAGGTGTGTGTTTCTCCTTAGCCACGATGTGGGGTAGTGTCGGGGTTTGTGACTCAGAGGTTGCTGGTTCAAGTCCAGGTGGGGCCACTGCTGTGTACTTAACCTGAATTCTGAATTGTTTCAATAAAATATCCAGTGCACAAATTGATGGTGTGTAAAATGTCGTCTGCTAAATGAATTATGTAATGTGTGTGCGGTGATATGCTTTGCCAGTCACTCACTTCTCTCAAGATGCAGTTTCAATCAGTTTTGGCTTCAGTTTGAGTCCTGCATCAGGTTGGATACCCCCGGGTAAATCACACACTTAGTCGCCGATGGTGTCTGGTGGATAAATGTTGTGCGTGTCTAAATTTTCGGTTCAGGTCAAAAACAAACATATCGCGGGTTGGTTTGCCATAATTCTAAAGTAGTTAATAGCCTACTTGTAGTTTAATTTATTGTTGATAGGCATACAAATCTAATACATTTTTAAAATCTCTTTTAAATATTATGAATTCATATAATGCTGATCCTTGGAGACCAGAACATTTATCATTGGAGCTTTCTGGCCTACACAGCAAGAGACACAATTAGGCTACATTACTATTGTAAACAACACAGGCAGCAAAATGGCAACCTGCGAAGTAAAAGGAAAGACAGCAAGAAGGGAATATGAATTTCACATTGTGGGAACAATGCAAAGGTAAAATCTGACGTGTGGAAAGAGTTTGGCATTATTGTCAATTGCGACAATGAGCATGTTAAAGGATATTCCACTAGCAAGTCATGCAAACAGGTGTCTGCGTATGACAGTCATAAAATCAGTAGCCTACCTTAACAGTGAAAAAACGCAGTGACACCTGCTGGAGGTTTGACTGTTATATGAATTCATACTTTTATGACTGTTGAGCAATATTGTAGCATTACTACCTGAAACAAAAATAAATAGGCTATTTTTTGTTTGTTCGTTTATTTTTTTCAAATGATAGGACTATACATGTCTTAGCCTACTAATTTCAAAATTACATGCAACCTTTTTGGCAACACCACATCTGTAACAACCTAGACTGTATAATTAATAAAACATTCTAAACCTCTAAAGATAAGAACAAAAAAAGATGAATGCCAAAATATTCAGTTTATGATCACATCAGATTGTACGCATGTTTCATGAATGAGGCCCATTGTTTATGAATATAAATCAGAGACATTTTTTCTATGCCAGCCTAACATGCGCGTTGTTCATTTTAAATGGCTTCTTGTTGTCACTCTAAAAATGAATAAATAAATCTGAGAAGCATTTGTATCGCTGTGCTGTGTACGTATTTGCGTGTCTGTATTGATGTATTTTATGTGCTTCGCAGTCAGGTGGCTTGCATACAGCGGCATCATCTAATTCTAATATTAATTGTACATTTAAATGGATGCGCGGGTCGGTTTGTGGTTCCTATACTTGCGGGCTGAGTCAGTTTGCGGAAGCAGCATGTGCTGGCTGCAGTTTGCAGTGCAGGTTGCCATGCAGGTTGCCGTGATGATGTGGTGGTTGCGGTGCGGCTGCGGTTTGTGTAAAATGGTCCCATGCAGGACTCTGCTTCAGTTTACCTGAATGGTTTATGCAAAGAATTTTTTCTTTCTCTGCTATACTTTCTACCTGTTGAACTTAAAGTAATCGCACCTCTAATACGAGGCACCGGTGAATTCAGTTTAAAGGCATACTGAACTTTGTTTGAACATAATGTTGTATAGCTACCTGGTACCGTTATTAGTCATAATATTCAAGCTCACCTTCATGAGTTGCTCCAGTGGTCAGAAACTGACTAAGCTAAACAAAGTTTAAACAAAGTTCAGTATGCCTTTAACCCTTCACTCAACTGATTTACACCTGAAACAAGGATGAAGAAAATATCACATGGGCCAGACCATAAGTTAAGGAAAAGAAAGAAATTATTCTGACAAGTGTTCTCGCATCGCCCATAGATTAATTAAAGCCCTGAAAAATATGTCATATAGACCTTAGGTTCAAAGATATATGGATTTCCACTTGCAGGACACCCAAAAAAGAAAGAAAGACTTTCTAAATAAAGTCCTGCTGAGAGTCCCAGAGCAATAATGTGTTTGTTTGTCCCTCGCCATGTGTCCTGGCAGGTTCCTGTTGAAGACGCTGCTGCAGTACCAGTCATTGTCAGAGGCGGAGCTCCTCTCAGCCCCCAGCGCCAGCTCCCACACTCCTGTGGCCTACGCCTCCAGCTCGGTTGGGGGGTCATCTCTCCTCACTGCCGGACACGCGCTGGGCCCTGCTGTCTCTGGGGGCGATGAAGGCCTCCCCAAGAAGCCCAAGAAAGAAAGGAAGGAACGAGGGAGGGAGAACGGAAGAGAGGACGGTGTGTAGTGGCATAGCAGTTAGGGATGAGTGCATGTAACCAGAAGGTTGTAGGTTCATTACTTGATTGGTGAACTGCTGTCCCGGACAAGAGAATTTAACAAATACTGTTAAATAAGAAAAGAAAAAAAGAGCTGGGTTATTCACCCCAGATAAAAGTGTCTGCCAAGCAAGTAGTGTAACTCTCTGAGATCAGTCTGGGAGGATAACTTCTCATTGCTCTTCTCTGATTTCACATGAGAGAAAAATTAATTGAACAGTCCAGAAACTTCCATGTTGCCAGTCCAGAAACGTTTTCATGACAGTGTAGGGTTTCCTGTGTAAATTAGATGAATAAGACCTTGGTGCAGCAGGTAAGTAATATCTGTGTGTAGTAAAGGTGTAAAGGCCAATTCATAGCCGCCAAAAAAAGTATGCGTACGGATGTCCGTAGGGTCTGCACGGACTTGACATCATAGCAGACCCACAATGGACCCAGAGCGGACGTCCACCTAGGCAGTCCGCGGAGCAGTAGTTTTTTTTGTGTCTGTGCAGACCTTGTTTCCGGTGGACTGTCCGTCCACATCTGCTCCGTTTTAAACACTCTGTAACCACCTTAAGACATATAATAGGTGAGTATGACCTGTGAGGAGGGTTGTCCCAATCCGATACCAATGATTGGAATCGGGGCCAGTCAAGACAAATATTTAATTATCGGAATCGATAATGCAGTCACTTCATTAAGCCTGAATTCTATTATAACAGTTACAGGGGAAAAGTGGGCGACTCAAGGGGCTGGATCCAGCCTAGGCTAGTGAAATGTAGCTAGCTCATAGTACAACTCACCTTGGACGGATCAAAAAAAACACTTGTTGGGTACCTTCCACAGCTCGATCCCGGTCACCCAACCAGTATTTATAAGTGTTGAGACCTTTAAATGCCTTTAGAGCTTTGCCGGTCATATATGACTGCCGATTAATTCGCTGTACAAGTCAAGGTATGCTATGCCAGGAAGTTCGCCTGTTCGCTGAAGCATAGTTGATGGCAAATTATACGGATCCTGTATTATACACATGCTCATTATACACTGCCACCCATTTTGTCCACCTCGCTGTAGCCACCGGGAAGGGAACCTGTAGAATGAAACGTGCTCTTCTGCCCTGGGCTGGGCGATGTACCGCAACAATAATTATCAAATGCAACAGATGTAACCACCATGTGGGGCGGTATGGCCTTCCCCCCCCCCCCCCCCCCCCCTTTATACCTGATGCAGTAGTAATCTAAACTTTAGAGGCCACATGAAATTCTTCTGGCAAAAAAACGTCACCACTTATCTATTGGGTGTTGACACGACGGCCAATCTGCAGCAGGGCATTGCAACCTCCAGGATTGACAAAAACACATCACATGCTCACATGGAAGCTGTACGACCTTGCTGCAGATTGGCTGTCTTATCAACACCAAGTAGATATCAGTGGTGATGTTTTTTTCCGGAAGCATTTCACAAGGCCTCTGAAGTTTGGAAGTTTACTGCCAAATCAGGTATAATTTGAGAAAAAATTACGAAAAGGAAGGCAATGGGCCACATGGTATATCGTTGTGATATATTGCCCAGCCCTAGTTGGTATATCCAAATGCAGAACACAAAATCACCATGATGTTGAGAAGTTGTATTATTATTATTTTCACAATTTTTTTTTAACTGCACAACTTGTTGTTCGTTGATTGACACGTCCACTGCAGGTCGTCCACAACAAACGTCCTAACAAAATCGTGTCTTGCCTTCCACTAGCAAAATCACGTGGTCGAAAACATCATCTGCACTCAATATTAAAGAAATCGGCTCGGGACACTGTATCAGCAGATATTCAATATAGATTGACTTGGATAAGAAAAACCTGATTGGGACATCCCTACCTGTGAGTGATAGAAGACTAAAGCTTGTGTATCAATGCCTCCCTCTAGTGCTAAAGAAGGTGTCTAAGAAGAGGAAGGTGATGGAGGGTGGGGCCCGCAGGCTGGTGCAGCCGATCGCCCTGGATTCCTCGGGTCGTCCCGTCTTCCCCATTGTCCTGGGTGGCCTGACCGTGTACAGCCTGGGGGAGGTATGTGTCCCACTGGTTGTAGGGGGGGTGGGGGGGGGGTTTGACTGGAGGATATGCTCTCGGAGGCTCTTTGAAACAGCAGTTGTGATAGGAGGAAGCAATCGGCAGCTCTCTGTACAGGGGGAGACTCTCTAGGTGGGTCTTTAAGGCTTGAGATCATTTTCACGCGTTCAGACAAAGGTGGCACCTCACAAGCAGTTAGACTGTTATTGCTTCCTTTTTTGCTCTTGTTGCCATAGGTATCGCACGTAACTGTCATAAAGGTTCCCTAATTCAGCATAAATGAGACTTCAGGCTGGCCTCCTCATAATATTCATAGAAACCAGCTGTAACCAGAGTTGATTTTACAGGAGAAACAGGGTGTCTGGCACTATAGGCGCTAACACTGCCGACGGATGGCGTCTCTCCCCAGATCATCACGGACCGGACGCATTTCCATGATGAGAGCGCCATCTACCCGGTGGGATTCTGCAGCACACGTGTGTTTGCCAGCATGAAGAACCCCGAGCAGCAGTGCCTGTACACGTGTCAGATCAAGGACGGTGGCGCTGGGCCGCAGGTATGCATGCATATGTGACGGACACACAGCAGACCTGTCAGATCCCTTATGGAAAAAGAAAATACTGCAGTATATTGTAAATATATCAAAATTATCGTCACAATATATTTTAAATATACTGCAGTATATTACATTTCCATAAGGAATACTTTACTTTAACGCGTCTAGTATAATATTCTCAGTGATCTGCAGGAGTGTTTTCAGATTTTATCAGCACTGAAAGAACTGAAGTGTTTCAATCCAATCTTGGTATTTGATCCAGGTCACGCATACACACGTGCATGTCCTTCACTCATATGTCCTTCATCATCTTCATGTGAACAAATGACTTGGGATCTGCATACCTGGTGAATTATTGACAGTAACTTGTATCATTTATCTGTAATGGAGAGAGAGTGAGAGGGATAGAGAGAGGGAGAGAGCTTGTCTCCTGCATACGAGTAGAATTATACCGCTTTGTGATTGGCCCCAGTGATCCCCCGAGAATGGAAATCTCACGGGAAGTTCACAGTTGGACTTGTGCATGATTGGAGGTGGTTTGGTTGTGGTCATGGAAACCCTGTGCTCATTGCAGTTTGAGATCGTCCCAGAGGAGGACCCCCAGAACGCCATAGCAGCTGGTTCAGCCCTCGCTTGCCACTCCAACCTGTTAAAAGCTATCGCAGGGATGAGGTATGCGACTATGTCGTCTTAGACATTCCCAAACCTTTTTTATTTATTGCGTACCTCTTTTCAGATACAGCAAGGCTTTTTATTCACATTATTGTGTCACTATCCATAACATTATAAACCACTCTTGTGACTTGAAAGGCTATTGGCTCCTGTGTTGTCATACGCTTGAGCGAGGTACCTCAGTTTCTCCAGTTAAAAATGCGTCTGTATCTTAACCATTCCCTCTGCTGCAGTTGTTCTATTCAAAAAAAGCTCTCGTTCTGACCACCTCCTTCTCACCCCAGAGGTAAACTTCTGGGCCCAATCGTGCCATCTGGAGCAGATTTTTTTGGGTTCTCCCATCCCACCATCCAGAATTTGATCCAGAGCTGCCCGGGCGCACGGAAGTGCGGGAAGTAAGTGCCACGTCCTTTTCCGTCTCCATTTGTGTGTGTGTTTATTTACTGTCAGCACATTTCTTTATCAGGAATGGTATGCAGTTGTTTTGCGTCATACCCAGTTGAGCCACAAGCTAGCATTTGCACCATACTAGGTAAAGCACTGACAATAGAGTACTCAGGTGACTACGTCACACTGGTTTTGGAACTAAATTCCCCATTCATTTAGAGCATAGACATTAACTAAAACTTACTTTTAAACCATTTCTAGTGATTGCGTCTTACCGTCAATTTCCTGGATTGTTCAATATAACGCCCGTTCACAGACTATGTCGTTTTTTGGTTTTGAGTGAACTGCTGGTGGGTTCACCAGTTCTGTCTAAAAGTAAAAGCTGAAATTGCAATCGGTTCATTGTAGGAAGCGAGACACTCAGCATTGCTCATGGCGAAACACATCAGCCCCAGTTGCACATTGCATATCTGCATATTTAACCTGTTGCTACATCTTAAACTGCAGGCATTTTAGGGCAGCCACTTGAATGATGATGATGATGAAGATTATGATGAATATAGGCTACTGTACTTGAATGCATGTATATGGCACTTTCTTCCCATCTCTCCCTCCCTCACACCTAGTTACCGGTGGGTGCGTTTCGAAGTGTGTCGCCCTGGTGACGGGCGCCTTCCACACAGTTTATCGGAGGACGACGCCTCCATCAATTTCGAGGCCTTCCAACGCCAGCAGGGCTACGAGGATGTGGTGGCACCTGAGCTGGGTGTGACAGGTTCGCAATTCAAACATTAATGACATCATGCTATGCACCATACCCAATCCAGCCCCAGACTACACCCTTCGCAAGTAGTGGGGCCTTCTCTTAAGCACAAAACTTAACAGCCAATATAATTACTTAAGCCTACAGTACAAGTATTACTGGAACAAAGTAACGGAAGCTCAACACAGTGGAAGTCTTAAGTATTATTATTTTTTTTTTCTTGCCTATTTATTTGCCAGGATAAGGATACCGAATTTACCGTTATGTCGTCTGTGGATTTCTGTGGAAAACATACATTTATGGAGTTGTTTTGATTGAGCGGTTTTGTCTCATGTTACAAAATAAGGAACCATTGTCACTAGAAAATTGAGATCGTAATATATTTTATACAGATAGAATGGTGAGTTTTAACACTTTCAAACGGGATATAGTGTGACCAGATTATTAAAAATTTATTTCACTGTAAAAAAAATAATAAAATAAAATAAAATAAAAACAATGAATGCAAATATACTAAACCGCTAGTTAAGAGTTAAGTAGGTGCAATAGCAAGATTTATGGTTGAGCACTCTAACTATACAATAAGGAATGTAAGTGGAAGTATTAAACAAACCAGTATATATAAACCCAGTAATTCTCAGGGATCAGGGTTTTTTTTAAACCAAGATGAAGTTAAACAAACCCTAGGCTTTGAACTGCATTTACTCCCTTTAAGAAGTAGATTAAAGCACTGAGAAAAAGCAGCGGCCGCTGGGTCATCATTTTAACCCAAGGCTGTGCCTTCTGTGGGTTGGGTAAATGATTGTTTGGGTGGGAGCATGACTGTAATGTAACCAACCTCCACCTTCTCCTTTGGGTTTCCCCAGGACGGCCCACGCAGACGCCCGTCTCCTCGCACCCGAGACTCCTCAGCTCTCCCAACCTGCAGCCTTCCTCTTCCTCTTCCTCACACTTTAGCAGCTCCTGAGCCCCAGAGGAGAGGCTGAGGCCCCCGCCATCCACCAATCATGTGGCCATGACTGCAGACGGAAAACAAACTGCTTGTACATGAATATAAATACCATTATACATTTTTAACCACAGAATCATGGCTCTTTACTGTAATATCTGCTTGACTGTCACTTCAGACAATGCATCAAGGAATCAAGGAAACGCCCTTGAGCTGCAGTGCAAAATAGATAGACGGGTTGGCAATTGATTATAGTGCCATCTGCTGGTCTATGTGTGTATAGTCTCTTCCACTAGACGTGCCCAGTGCATTTCAGGACAGGTCTGTAGTTTGGAATGTAGGCTAAATCTTGAAAATTAAATAAACTGTCTTGTAAGTCACTTCATTCAAGCTCTCGGTTCATTAATGGAAATGGAACAGAGAATTGTTTTAGCGTTTTTTCTACACTAAACAATAGAATAAAGTGGTTTCTGGTAGGGCTACAGCGGTATCATTTTTTTCAGACTGAGTAGGCTACTCAGATTTGGGTACTTGCTGATACAGCGTACTAATAAACGTACTTTTAATAATATTGCATGTTTCTGTTACCATAAAAGAGAGACAGCTGGTTTTGAAGACCCTGAAGTGTTTATTATTTTTCATTGATTTCGCCTTTATCAAAAAAGACAATTCTCACTGAGTTAGGGGTGTAACGGTACACAAAAGTCACGGTTCGGTACGCATCTCGGTTTTGAAGTCACACTTCGGTAACAGACTGCATAATTTCTGCGTCGTGGATCGTCTAGGCTACACTCGGACTCAGATAAGCATTTTTTTTTTCATTGCTTTCAGCTGTTGTTAATTGAACAGATGGACTGTCTTTTATGTTGCTAATTAGAACTAGTTGAATTAGAACTCTGAGGTGATGAGCTGCAAACACGCAGGTGAAACTGGTTCCAACTAGTTCTAATTAGCAACACAGGTAGCTGCCCCAATTACAGTGAGCAATCTACCGACTGAATGCAAACAATTCAAAATAAACAGCTTGTTAAAATTCTGGGATTGCAATTGTGGTTGGAACGAAAACCAGCATACACAGGGGGTCCCCAGGACCAGGGTTGGGAACCACTGGCCTAGACAATCCACGACGCAGCAATTATGCACTCTGTTACAGAAGCGTGACTTCAAAACCGAGGTACGTACCGTACCGAACCGTGACTTTTGTGTACCGTTACACCCCTACTGAGTTAACAAACATGGAACTGTCACTCTGTTCTAATAAAAAATTGCATGGATTTGTGACAAAATTTCAGTAAAACAGCCTATTAAGCTGTGCTGAGGTTTCTGTAGAATAGATTATGTAACTGTCTATTTTCAATGAAATGTTGCCTTGGTCTATGATCAACTTGGTATTTAAAGCTGGAATAGGCAACTTTCAAAATGTTTTGACAGCATTGCGAACGTTGAGAAAGTCATAACACCCGTTGGCCCTGCCCACAGAGAAAGAGTCGCACCCCACTGCTTCTCCACACACCTCGCCGTGAAAGCACATCAAAGTTTCTAGCTAAAATTGCAGGATTACAGACTGGCATAGCTACACTAAAAATGTGAGCTCCAAGAGTCCAGGTAAAACAACAATCTTTTTTGTTGTTGCAGAGTTTAAGAATAACGCAATAAACATTGTCCATTTAGTCACCGAGTTCGGTAGCTAATGATGTGCTTGTTTTGCTAAATTCACTAAGGCTGTGTCCGAATCAGAGCCCTGTTCCCTGTCCACTCAGACCCCTGTCTACTATGTGCCCTGTCCCCTTACATTGCAAGCAGTGTGCGAAAGAAATCCCGCAAAACTCTTTCCAAACTAGTGAGGAAGTAGTTCGTAATATCTTTTTTAATTTTTTAATTTTTATTGAGAATATCAATCAGTTAACATATGACAATTGTTACAAAGTGTAGACTACGAATGAAGATAGAATTAACAAAAATAAAAAAAGAGTATTTCGTAAGATGACCCACTCTTGTACCATAGATATGCTATACGCTCTACGTCTTTTACGTTTTTACTTCCGAGTTACTTACTGAAATTGTCGGGTGAGTACACAGTTCTGCAGATGAGTGTGCTCCTGAATTCCCTCAACAAGACCCTGGAAATAAGGGGTTCATCCTGGTATTTTAAGTGCCCCCATTTGTGAGAAAAAGTCGCCCACTCAAAAGCTTTTTGACAAAGTGGACTCAAATATGCGTACTCAAAAGGGTGTAGGGCTCTGATTCGGACACAGCCTAAGTCTAAATTTAGTTATCTATTTACTGGAGTCAAGCTATCCATACCTACAATTTTTTGGTGTGTCCATACGTGATATTACGGTAACAAAGGACACTGGGGGCTCTAGGCGATCTTAGCACTTTGTCTAAACATATGGCGTAAAGTGCATTTAGGGCGTGTCCAAATCCACCTTTTCTAGTTTGTCGGCATGTTTTTTTGAACGCTAAGCACGCAACATGCAAATAGGCTGAACCAAGTCTCTTCATTAATTATAGGTGTGTCTTGGGCATGACATGCAATAAAACAATCAAAATGTCATATCCCATTCCCTTTAAAAACCTGCTTTTCCACCTTGGCGAATTGCTTATATGATGGCGAAACAGACATGCTCGTGTGTGTTTAGTGCGATCAAGGAATAGGCTATATGGATCAATAGTATGAGTAATATTATTCGGACTAACCATTATGAGTCCCAGTAATTCCCGACAGTGCTGTTATTTTACGAAATATATTACAGTTTGTTAAAAGCACCTGCAACAGCTGAGAATAAGCTACCATGTCTTCCGTCTCACCTTAGAAAACGCCAAATTAGCCTGCTTGCTTAACAAATTTTGTTTGCTTATGCAATGAAGCATTGTCAAACATCAATTCCATGAGGATGTTCTCATGGAATTGTCAAAGTTCAAGCTTTGTCAGAAGTTTATTACCGGCATTCTAATATTGATTAATAATATAAATACTGTTATTTTGCCTTAATGGTGACACAAAATACAATAAAGCTGTCAGGTTGCAACCCATAGGGTCACGCATATTTTCCCTTGTTTTATAATGTCCTGCTTATGGAAATGTGACCAACCTGTTTTACTGGTAGCGTAATGCTTTAAAACAATCCACTTTCCCAGGACAACCGTGAAAAGTGTGATTTACAGCAGGGGAAACAGACCTGCTCCTGCATGAAGTTAAAGCGCACATGCAGAGAATGACATTCAAATTTATTGTGAATTAATTGTGTAACATGCTGCAAATTTGTTTCTAATTAGATGTTTAGTTCTGTTTAAAATCGTTTTGTTCAGTTATGGAATAACAGGTGAAATCAGAGGGGTTTTAATAAGCTGAGAGTATAGAGACCTTGTCACTGTAATTAAAAAAATATAAAGGACAAAGAATAAGGTTCAAATTCAGTTAACATGGTGACATCTCCATTTTTTAACCATAGGCTATCGAAAAAACATTATGCACAGCGAATCCGCTGTAGCCTAGGCTATTTGAAAAACAATAAATGCAATATTCACTGGACAAGGTTTTGAACTTTTTTCAGTCAAAACCATTTTTAAAACCTATTTACTTACAGGCTGTAGGCCTATAGCTGTATTGTAATGACATCTGAAGCACATTTTCATCACGCATTAGGTGTAAATGACAATTTGTGCATTAGGCTTGATATAGGTGTTATCAGCAAAGTTTGTAATGGATAGCCATTGTCCTGTAACAGATGATTGTCCCCCCCCGAAGATTACAGGAATTATTGGCAAATATAGGCTAAGTCATATGACAATTCCAGTGGGTCAGAAGTTTACATACATTAGACATGGATGGATAACTTGAAGGGTTTCTTCTCCTGACTTATTTTTCCATAGAGTTCAATAGGAAAATTTGTCAGGAAAAACAACCCTTCAAGTGATCCAACTATATCTACTGCATATCTGGCAGCAGAGTGATGGTTTAAGGCTTGTTTGATACGTCAGACCCTTGATGACTTAGAGCCATTTAGCCAACCATGTGTTCCACACTGTTCCAGTGTAATGTAAAGCTAAATCTAGTCCCACCCCCCAATTCCCATAGAGATCCATTCAAATGCAGAGGTTATAGTATCGCTTCTAAGAGTACCTGGAAATAAGATATCAGGAGTCTTTTGATATCCTATTATACAGTCATGATGGCATCACCTTTTTACCTGTGGAATACCTGTTTACCACAGAAGTTGTTTGAGAGAATGGCAAGAATGTGCAAAGCCGTTATCAAGGCAAAGGGTGGCTACTTTGAAGAATCTAAAATATAATACTTTTTTTTATTTGTTTGGTTTTATTTGTTTTTGGTTTTTGCATAATTTAATTTGTGTTATCTCATAGTTTTGATGTCTTTACTATTCCAAAATGTGGAAAACAGTAAACATAACAGAAAAAAACCTTCTATGAGTAGGTGTGTCCAAACTTTTGACTGGTACTGTACTTCAAAAGTTGTGGCAAAATGGCTTAAGGACAACAAAGTCAAGGTATTGGAGTGGCCATCACAAAGTCCTGACCTCAATCCAATCGAAAATTTGTGGGCAGAACTGAAAAAGCGTGTGCGAGCAAGGAGGCCTACAAACCTGACTCAGTTACACCAGTTCTGTCAGGAGGAATGGGCAACGTATTGTGAGTAGCTTGTGGAAGGCTACCTAAAACGTTTGTCCCAAGTTAAACAATTTAAAGGCAATGCTACCAAATACTAACAGAGTGTATGTAAACTTCTGACCCACTGGGAATGTGATGAAAGAAATAAGAGCTGAAATAAATCACACTCTCTACTATTATTCTGACATTTCACATTCTTAAAATAAAGTTGTGTTCCTAACTGACCTAATACAGGGAAAGTTTACTAGGATTAAATGTCAGGAATTGTGAAAAACAGTTTAAATGGATTTGGCTGCATGTAAACTTTTGACTTCAACTGTGAAAGCATTTACAAATCACTGCTTTCTACTTTTATGTGCATTTTACATATTGTCCCGACATTTTTTTGCAATTGGGGTTTGAATATTTATCATTTTATTTTACTTCTAAACCATGAGCGATTAGTCCCTGCCAGCTGGAGACCGCTGGCCCCATACTCATCAGCCCACTGGGAGCCGAGAGTCCCTAATCGAATGTGCCAACTGAGAAAGAAACTGACTGAGGCCTGTATAGTACTTGTACGGGAGACCACCTAGGAATCGCATGTGCTGTAAGCTGAGTTGCGAGACAGATCTGTGGATTTGTGGCTCAGTTGCATTTATTTATGGATCAGTTGCATTTATTCGTGGATGAGTTGCATTTATTTATGGATCAGTTGCATTTATTCGTGGATGAGTTGCATTTATTTATGGATCAGTTGCATTTATTCGTGGATGAGTTGCATTTATTTATGGATCAGTTGCATTTATTTGCGGATCAGTTTAATGTATTTGTGGATCCGTTTCATTTATTTATGGATCAGTTGCATTTATTTGTCGATCAGTTACATTTATTTATTTATTTTTGAGACAATAATACCACCATACTTTAAGATACAAGATACATTTCTGTATACTGACAATATAACATCGTATCGTATTTTGAATAATGTCTCATCACAGGCTGACAAGAATTGTGACTCAATGAAGAGCAACAATTATTAATTCCTGGCTAAGGTCCTTCAACCGTATGAAATTTGCTTCTACTTTAAATGATTAAAAAGTCAGACTCTAAGGGAGAGTTTGTAATGTATAGTGTGTTCAAAAACACAAATCAAAAGTGCTTTTTAAAAAGGAAACGAGTGGATGATCAAGCAATCTTGCGAAGTGCATCCTCTATCCATCCATCCATCCATTCTCTATCCTGCTTATTCCTGTTTGGGGGTGGGGGCTGGAGCCTATCCCAGTAGGCATTGGGCAAGAGGCAGGAATATACCCTGGAGAGGTTGCCAATCCATCGTAGGGCACACACACCATTCACTCATGGGAAATTTAGAGTCTCCAATTAGCCTAACCTGCTTTCCAGCAGCGGAGATCTGGATTCCACTCATCAATCACTCCGCAAACCTAGAACCCGCCAGAGGTCCAACTTGTAATATCTAAATGAACACATCCGCAGGAACACGTCACATGTCCCTAAGCTTCCAGAGGAGGACTTCTGCACCGCACAAGATGACATCCACTGGACAGATACAACAGCAACAAACATACTGAACCACTGGCTGCACCATTTAAACTGACAATCCCCACTAGCCCAAGCACAAACAGGGAGGGGAACAAAAACATTATACTATTGAGTAACAACTTTACACCCACAGAATACCCATTTAATCTGCTGGACAGGGGTCTGTCCTTTATACCCACAGTAAATATTTGCAGAGTTCCACAGGAGACTGAAGCTGGCAGCTTTCTTTGAGGGAGCCAGGGAACAGACACTGTTCACACCAAAATCCAACTGGGAACCCAGACCGGAAGAAATCCCTCGAGATCGCACAGATTATTAAAGAGGACAACACACTGATTAAGGCACTGAACCTGCAAACCCACAAAGACCAAAACAACCTCAGCAGAGGGGAGAGCCAAGCGCTACTACAGCTGGCTAAAAACAAACAGATAATTATCAAACCAAAGGGAAGTGCCAGTTATTATGGACAGAACACAATACACACACGAAGCCTAGAGACAACTTCACAACATACATTACAGAAAATTAGATGGACCCAAACCCCTAGACACGGCCCAGGAAATACATGCCATCATTCAGACACTAAGTTTTTACCAGAGGGGAGAGGACAACTCGAGACCTAGGATTTTTTACCTCCCCCCTAAAATACACAAGCCACCAGAATCCTGGAGCATACTGTATGAGGTCCCGGCATGGACAGCGAATCCTATAGGATAGCTGAATACTTAGATTTTTTTTCTCAATCCACTGTCCACAAAACACAAAAGCTACATCAAAGACACATGATTTCATAAACAAAATAAAAAATGCCAAAATACCCGAAGGAGCCATCCTGTTCACCATAGACATACAGTAGATAGTCTATACATCAACATAAACACAGCAGCTGGATTAACAGCGGTGAAAACATGGATGGAAAAGTACCCGGACAACAATCGACCGGATATGATCCTTTGAATTCAATAAAGAATTCTTCTTACAGACCAGCGGCACAGCTATGGGCAAAACATTTGCACTGGCTTATGCCAACATTTACATAGCGCATTGGGAGGAGACTGTTTTTGAAAAATGTCCCAAACTCCCCACTAATTATTTTAGGTATTTAGATGACATTTGGGAAACATGGACACATAGCTCAGAAAATTTCAAACAACAGATCCTCAACACACACCATACATCTATCAAAATTAAACACACCACACACTATGAACATATAGATTTTTTGGACACTACCACATACAAGGGGCCCACATTTCCTCAAACACACACATTAGACACTAAAGTTTTCTTTAAAGACACAGACACACATACACTCTTACACAAGGACAGTCTCCACCGAAACAAACATTCAGAGGCCTGATTAAATCAAAATTGCTAAGGTTCAACAGAATCTGCACACAGATTACAGACTATGAGGAGGCTACCAAAACCCTCTTCAATGCATTAAAACCAAGGAGGTATTCCAGATCATTCCTCAGACAGATTCGGAAAACCTTCTTGGCTACAAAACAACAGGACATTAGAAAAATCATTCCGCTTATCACCACCTACTCGACATTCAGCCAAATAGCGAATGGAAAAATTAAACGGAACCTGGCCAGAATTCTGCAAAACACAGACCTGCTCCAAGAATACAAAATCATTTAGGCCTACAAAAAAAAAAAAAACCTTAAGAATCATCTGGTAAGTAGTAAACTACAGGAAATCAACATTTTACCCGCACAAGGCCCGATATTTTACAAAATTTTACATTTCCCAAGGGGCTATCATAAGGGGTAACTTGGGAAAAAGATTTTTTTCCTAAACCTAACCTGCATGTCTTTGGACTGTGGGAGGAAACCGGAGTACCTGGAGGAAACCCACACGGACACAGTGGGAACATGCAAACTCCACACAGAAAGGCCCTCGGCCAGAATTCAAACTCCGTACCTTCTTGATGTGAGGCTAACCACTGCACCACCATGCCGCCCGCCTCACAAATGAATGTGAATCTACTCATTTAGAATGGGGGCAGAAATTCCGACCTATACCCGGGGGTGCGTACTATGCTAGATCTAATGTTAATAACTTTGTCCTTAAAATATGAAGCAATTTCATCGCAATTTGAGGTGAAAGCCTGGGTAATTAGAACCGTGGCATGGGTCTGGGTTGAGTAAGTGATCGATGGTTGAAAACAGTAGGCTATCCTGAGGTTTTCTGTGTTTTCTGAAATTACTTTTGAGAAATATCTCTGTCTCTCAGTTTGAACTGCTTTGTTATACACAATAATAAGTTCTTTAAGGATATCAAAATGCAAGGTCAATTTAGTTTTTCTCCATTTACACAGTGTCCTTGTACATGGTCTTTTCAGTTTACAAATAGCACAGGTTTCCATAGCACCGTTCTATTGTGACATTTTTTCTTTTCTTTCAAGGGTACAACAGTATCAAGCGTGTGTTTTAACTTGATATTGAAGTTTTCACAAGGTTGTGTAGGATTATACAGTCGTCGTTACGGGACATAGTACACATTAGCTCAAAAAACTTGGCAGCTGTAGAGGCATCTAGATGGCATTTCTTAATTATTTTCTCAGTAAAGTTCTTCACAGAACATAAAATAGCATCCAAATAGATGAAAAAAATTATCTGACAGAACAATACTGCAGAGACATGGATGTGGATTCCCTTTGACATCATCTAGCGTATGGCCATATTTATGCGTCGGCTCTTTATCATGTTGGACGAAGTCTAATGAATCAAGCCGGTTCAGAACCTCTGTGGCTTTAGAGTCAGTACACTTGTTAATGCGTAGGTTAAAATCTTATTTAAATTACTTTGTCACAGCTGGTAAGAAAAATTGATTTTAAAAAAATTGGATAAATTGGGTAAACATTTTGAGCAGTTTCTTGAAGGACGATAGAGCATTATAAAGAGTAGGGCTGCGTTCGGATCCAAAATGCTTTCCTCCTGTCGTCCCCTTCCCTTGCGTCATGGGGGGGGATCCCAAAAATGCCAGGGGTATGTCCCAAGTTCTTCTGACTCATTTTCCTATTTATTTCAAAATAAGTCAGGAGAAACAACCTTTAAAGTGATTCATCCATATACTGCATATCTGGCAGTGGAGTGATGGTTTGAGGCTTGTTTGATACCTTTGATTCTGGATAGATTCTTATGCTTAGGTGACCATAAAATTAAACTTAGATAGTTACGATCCTTGATCCCTTCTCTAAAGAAGAGAGGATGCTATCTTTTTGTGAAATCAAGACAAATGTGCAAGGTGGTCAGTTGAGAACAGATCTAACACAGTGTTACAGCTGTACTCACGGTCGGAAAACACCAACAGCCCAAAATCACGCTCTTTGGTCCAGTTAACCATTTATCACAGTGCAATATAACAAGCTTTCTAGAGCCAAACTTCTAATTTGAACCCGTTTTATTCCAGTGTTTGAAAAAGAAAAAAAACATGTTAATAAATATGTTTACATGAGATTGATACATTTGCAATGGAACAATATTTAATAGCAAACTGAATTGAAATTAAATTGCAAATATAGGACAATTGTTGTTGAGGATAAAGCAATGTTATTTTGATTAGGCCTACTACCTATAGTTTAGAGCTTTAAATGAGTGTTACAACTGTTCCTGACATGAGGACAATTGTAACAAATGTATTCCTGTATTCACAAAAATGCTCCTAAACCATTTGACAGAAAGTTATGAAACTTGGTATGTCTATTAAGAGTCAAATCAAGACTTCATCCCTACAGTTTTAACCTAATCAAGCCTCGTGGTGGTGCAATAGAGATCCAAATATAGAAAAATATTTAAAAATTCACTAAAAATCACTATTCCTTTGCAGAGATTTCAAACTTGCTACAGTGACAAAAGCCCTCATTAGGAACTTTAGAACCTTGATCTGGTGCCCTCTTGTGGACATACAGTTTAATGTATTTTTTACAGCTGTCGCTGGATCATGTTGAACTGTCCCA